>ML103939.1:176019-225049 GCA_003697995.1 Taxidea taxus jeffersonii
ACACACACACACACACACACACACACACACACACACACACACACACAAGAGACTCCAATATGCCTGCTTTAAGAAGGAGCCCAGAAACCTGCAGTTTCTCGAAGGCCTCAGGGGACACCAATGGGCACTGGAGAGCAAGCACCCTGGTCCCACCTTGTTGCCCAGAAGGGGAAGCAGCTTTGCCAAGATCACAGTCATTGCCCTTTGTGGTTCCATGGAGTCCTTCATTCCAAAAATGGATTCGTTTGGGCACTTGTTTTAAAATATACCTGGGATCTGTTTCCATCAGATACGTTAAAACATACCGATATGGAAGTGACTCCCCAGGAAGGAGGAAGTTTATGGTCGCAGATCCCTGAACACAGAAGGGTCAGCACACCACAGTCTGCCTCACCCCACCCCCAACTCCCACCCCACCCCAGGGAAGCACCAGAGCCAGCCTGGGAGTGAGGGAGTGAGGGGGGAGGGCATGGGCAAAAGCCTTTATTTCAGAGGAAGGACTGGGCAAGGCAAAGTTAGCAAGATGAGCGGGTCCAGGATTGGATCATTTGAATAATTTCCACGGGTTCTGGTGTATAGGCAGGGGTGGCCCTACTTACTCAGGGCCTGCATTTAGGGGAGAAGAACTGTGTCCCCAGCTGCAGCAGCCTGAGGAAAGGGGGCAGGTGGGGATTTGGACCTGTATTCCTTGGTTTGCATATTAAAATACCCTCCCACAGACAAGTCAGCTACCCTCCAGGAGCTAGCAAGACAAGGGAGGGGCAGTCCCTCCCAGCCCACAAAGCCCGGAGATGCCAAAGCATCCTAAAATACAGAAAAATCCTGAAACATAATGAACACAGTATGACACTAGCCATCAGAGTGGCGAAACGCAAATCGGGAGGATGAAATAGTGATAAAAAGGGTTTCGACATGACTCTGTGTTTTCAGTGTACACATGGTTCTCAGATTGTCATTTCTCTTTTTACCTTCCTAAAAAATCTGTTAAGTCCATAATCATATCATCCTTCCTAGAGACAGACCCCAAGGCTGACAGAGGGAAAGTGACACTGTTTTCCTGGCCACGGAGATAGGATTGGAAAGCAGTTCCCCAGCCCCACAGCGCAGGGCCAGCACGAGCCCTGGTCCTTCCTCGAAGAGCTGCAGCGCCCAGAAGCTCGGGGTTGGGGTCCCCCATGCTGGCCGGTGAAGCCAGCCTGCGCTAGGATCTGCCAGCAGGTAGCAGCGAGCCCTCCGCTTTCCAGAGCCGGGGAACATCCCCCCAGTGTTATGGGTCGGGTGTGTGTTTTCTTCTTGGAGCGCATAATTAGAAAGGGGTCCGTATGTCACCTACACAATACGGACGGGCCAGCCTCAGAGAACGTTGTGGGTTTTGACAGACAAGACGGGGTGCCTCTGCCCGCAGACAGGCATGGTGTCACGGCATCGCCAATGACGTATGTGCCCTCGGACGGGGACAGATGTATCTGCAGCTCTGGGTCCTTTCTTACAGTCCTTATGTAGCTATAAGGACATCAACCAAACATTTAGACAGAGGGCCCTTTACCCGGCTCCTCCGGCAGTGAATCAAGTCAGAAAGTAATTCCACCCTCCCTCTCAAGGTGCAAGGGAAGGGAAGAAAAACGGTTTCTTTAGATTTCATCCTCACCGCAGGGCCATTTGTCTCCGCAGAGAGTCTGCATCAGTCCCATCAGGACCACTCGCTGAAGAATGCCTGGTGGGGATGGAAGCCGGTGGGTGTCCCTGCTCTCTGCGCCGCTCCTGTCCTCGAGGCGGTGGCAGGTGTCTGTGGGGGCGTCAAGGGCAGGAGGCATCAAGCTTCTCTGGACTCCTGTGCTTCTGAGGGCTACTTTCCCATCAGCTGCTGGTGCCGTTTAAATAATCGTTGACAGGAGGTGGATTCCGGGAGATCCAGCTGGGGTCCGCACTAAACGATTAATGCCCACACATGCAAACTTCACTCAGCACATGGGCGCAATTAAATCTGAGACACGCAGATCACCAGTGTACCCAGATGCACCAAACCCAGTGGTTTGGATTGGCTTCGTGCTTGATTCTGCAGATGGTGGGGGGGACTTCAGGGGCAGGGAAGGACCCTTGTGTGTGTCTGTTTCTCCAGCTGGAGAGTTGTAGACGTTGTGTGTTTTGTGGGATTCGCTCACCTTAGTCCAAAAACAAATTCCTTTTCATGTTGTGAAGCCAGTCATGAAAGTACTAAACAACACCAGACATTTTACCGCAAACCAGTGCTACCCACAGAAGAGACTCATTTTGATTCACTTACAGCTTCCTTCTTGTCAATGAAAGTCTGACCAGGCAGTGTTCTGCTGTAGAGACCGAGCTGTATTTTGAACAGGTAAAGAACAATTTCAGGGACAGGCCTGAGGACTTCCCTATTTCTGCTCTCTCATTGAGAAGGGGGGAAAGAATGCAGACACTTTGGGGAATCCCATATCCCTTAGGGTGGCTCTTTCTTATGAATAGATTTCTAATCAGAAAGACTAGGATGCTGATGCACCCAGCCCAGACACGTCCATAAAGCTCGAACAGATTTGTTGAATCACAGGTCACAAAGGAGCTCTGCCTGTCTCTCTCTGTGGACAGGGACAATGTTCTCTCTATCCCACATTCCAACTGCCCCGCTCATTCTGGTGTGGCCCACTCTGCCCCAGAACTCTGCTCCTCATCTATGTTCAAGATGATTCCAGATCGTGCATTTCTTTGGACATAGTGTGACTCCCTTTTTTCTTTCCACTCACTGTTTTCCCCTCACGCACACATCAGAGGATACATATGGCTTGCAATTAATGCCGTAAGCAATCTTTGATTGCCAACTGCACCCTTTTCCTCTATGAATGGAAAAGAACACCCATTATCTCCTTTACCACTTGCCCCTTTCAGCCTACTGGGGAAAAAAAAATCCTTGCATGGGATTCCAAGTTTGCAGTTTCTGGGAAACATTCACAGGTCATGGAACGGGGGATACAATCTGTGTTAGGTTTTCCTAGAATCACTATAGCTAAGTAAAGAAGAAAAACCCATGGAACCCTTGCATATTTTGGTGGGACAGCAGAATGACACAGTCACTGTGAAAAACAGTATGGAATTTTCTCAAAACATTAAAAATATTACCCTAAGACCCAACCATTCCACTTCTAGGTATTCATCTAAAATAACTGAAATCAAGGTCTCAAAGAGACATCAGCACTCCTGTGTTCATCGCGGTACTGCTCACCAGCCAAGACGTGGAAGGAGCCTGACTGTCCATCGATGAATGACTGGATGAAGGAAATGCGGCATATAATACATTCGACCTTCAAAAAGAAGGAAATTCTGTAATATGCAACAACATGGATGGACCTTGAGGATATTATACTAAACAAAATAATCCAGTCACGGAAAGACCTATAGTGCATGACTCCACATTCTATGAAGTCTCTAAAATAGTCACATTCACGGAATTACAGAGGGAACTGGTGGTTGCCAGGGACAGGGACGGGGAGGAGGGAGACATCGGGAGTTACCCTCAAGGGGTGTGAAGTCCTAGAAGGTGAACAGGCTCCAGAGAGCCACTGTACAAGCTTGTACCCGTAGTCAACATGAACAGACCCGTAAACATGTGTTAAAGGGGTACATACCGTGTGAAGGGCTCTTTTCACAATAAAATAAAACAAGAAAAACATGAACTCTAAACTGCCCTTAATCTTTTATCCACTTGCTCTTGCTGACTCCAGGCCACACCCCTCCATGGGATTCTCACAAAGTCCTGTTTCCCTGATCTTATTAAATATTGAAAAGCACAACGGGTCTCAGATGGGCACAGAGGATTGGAAGTCAAGGCACACAACGTTCTCCTCCTGCTTTCGCCACCCAGAGTTAAACACTTGAGTTTTACTTGCCTCAGATTCTCTCCATGGGAAGCATCTGCCCTCAGGCAGTCTTGCTGAGGCAGCTAAGGAGCTAGAAGTCTCCGTGCGGAGAAAGCAAACAGCCAATGGAAGGCCTTCCACTCCCAGGCCCGCACAGCCATTTCCAGCAATCAGACACACATTGCCTATTTCCCGAAACACTTTGAGATGTGTGTGCCCTTGTGTTTTCACATCATGTTTGTAGAATGCAATGTTTATCCACGAGCGTTTCTCTGTCACTCTGTTGTGAAATGACAGGCTTGTGTTAATCTCCTATGAAAATTTCAGGAGCCTCTGAGATTGGTACTAAGTCATTTAAAGCTGTGATGGTCTCCATAAAGGCCTTATTAAGAGCATCTACTATGACATTATTGGACCTAGAGTTTATTGCACATAAAAGACCTTTAATTTGGTGACACTTGTAAGCCATGCCTATTACTGATTAATACTTCATCACCATTGTTCTGGTGATATTGCCAAAATATAAGTTGGTCCAAAGCTATTTGCAATTTTTAAGGGGATTTGGAGGAATTCTGAGAAAAAAAAAAAAGTTTGTGCTGCAAACCTTTGTCCATAAGACAGGAGTTGCTCCAGGGTCCTGCACCTACCTACTAATGCAGGAGTCAGTGTGCACACAGGCCCTCACCACTGACATTCTCAACTGCCTTCTCAGAACTCAGCCGTTCCTTAGAGGAAGCCTAGTTTCCCTGTCCAAAGCTCTTGTGCTCCACGTAACCACTGAGGCTAAGGCTTATTTGTGAATATCTTTATTCTTTCTTCCTTTAATATTCTAAGCTAGCAATGTTAGGCTTTGCTGCTTCTCTTTTGGTCTTGCTCTTTGATTCATTCAACAAATAATCATTGAGTACTTTCTCTGTGCCAGATGCTAAACTTGGGCTCCAGGGATACTGTTGAACCATCTAGAACTCGTTTGTGAATTGCCCTTGGCAGTAACTCCTTTGGAAAGGAATTTACTACAATACCAGCAGAATTCATCATACCCTACACCATTGCAGCAGAGCTAATCATTATTAATGAAATACTAGCATTTCTATATTATTCATGTTTTGTTCGTTTGTTATAAACACAATTCACAATGCCATCTTTCCTGGATAAAACACTTGTAGAAGTCCAGTGGCTGAACTGTTGAAAGGACGTATAGATGTCTGTAAGTAAGCAGACATCTTTTGGGAGACGTAAGAAAATTGTGTCAAACGTCTGTCCCTGAAAGTTGCTGATAATTTTTCCAAAAGACTTACATTTCTTTTCAGCAAACTGCTTTCTTTTGAACAGGAGAAAAAAAAACCCCATATTTGAATTAGAGGGAGTGAGAGGCGTGTACAGTAGATGAATAATTCCTGACTTCATAGCGGGGTACAGTTTTGAGTTCTAGTTCTCATGGGTTGCTGTTCCATTTGGATTACAGCTTATTGACTGGTTGTACCTAAATCATTCACATGATTTGTTCTCTTGCCCAATTATCCTTCTCTTTCTTCTACATTCCCAGTTCTTCATCACCCTCGTATCTCACATTGGTCTAGTAACCTATGATCTTTGCTCAAATATTTTATGAGCATTTCCTCTGTAATTTCTCAGGGTTCTTGTACCAGCTGGGTTTCACACATCTGAAATCCTGTTCCCTTGCACAGAGACCTGTAGGCATCCTGTAAATAGTCACTACGAACCAGTCGTCTGTTCATATCAGCAACCTGCAAGAAACGTGGTGTGATTTTCGTATTCTCCCTGAATGTTTGCTATCAATGGACACGTGAAATTATATAACCACATGAAAATGATACCTAGCTCGACCTGAGGGAAACATATCACTGTTTTATAGGGAAAGGTATTTTAAACCCATAATCGTGTCCAAGGAAGTGACATATAGAATATTGACGGGATTAGCATTTTTCTGGTAAACGCATCATTTCTGGAATTGCAGAATATATTAGTTAAATGAAGCATTCTTTGCTTAAGATTCAAAGAGAAGGAGAGAAGGAAACCTGGTGAGGTAGAGAGGGGTAGGCTCTGGAGACAGATGGGTATAGATATAAATTTGTATTGTTTCTTCCTAGCATTAACACTTGATTCACTCAACTTTAACTTGTTTACCTGTAAAATGAAAGCAACAATAAAACAAATATCAAAAGATATCACGTGAATGTTGAGTGCTGGTTTCTTTCTTTTTCTTCCTCTGGAGGGGAAAAGAAACCTCAACGTCTGTGTAAAACATGCACCACTCGACATGAGAAGACAGGAAAAATTTCAAGTCCCAAATCCGAGACTGAGAGATCAGGGGATGGAGATTATTAAATTTTCTTGTTCCGAAGAAACATAATTAACATGATCAGCTTGGATTTTTTTCATGCCAGATTCATTTTCTAGTCCTAAAATAATGTGCAAATCACTGGCAAGCTGCTTCATGTTCATGTTTAATAAAAAGAAAAAAAATCTTTTTCTTACACTTAAATGCGTATTTAGTTCCGTTTGGGTCATTTCCTTTGAATCAAATGCAAATGAGCGAGGGTCGCAGCCATTTTATAATCTTCCTTTAATCAAATCACTTCAAAGCATCAGCCCACCGGGTGACGGGAGGCATAAATCATATTAACTCAATGCTGTGTTTCATTAAAGGATTTGGTACTTTTATGAACCATACTATCTGGGTCAACGCCATGGAAACTTCGATCAAATTGCATGTCTTAAGGATTCAGTGATCCGGAGACCATTGGACGGGATGAACATGAAGATGAAGTGGCCATCATTCTGGCCTCATTAATACATAGTTACTTTTCAAGAGTCCAGGAGTGTGCGGAACAAGCAGTTGGGTCCTGGCCCCGGAATGCTAGGGAGAAATCCAGATTTCATACACTGCGTTGAATGCATAATAATCTCGGCATTCCTTTCTCCCACACACTTGAAATTCCTCAATGGTTTCTCTATTTGCCTGTTTGCACAATAATCCAAAAAAATCCAACTTTACAAAGTTGGCAGTAAAAAAAAAATCCACTGAACAATACTGCCTAAATATTCCTTTTTACTTAATACTGTTTACCATGGGAGATTTGTTTTTGATTTTTTATTCCTATAAGATTTATAAACTATGACAACCCAAGCCTGGAGAATTTTTCTGTATTTTCACACTTCAGGCATTTCTGTATAATATCTAAATATTTATATTTCCTTTTTCAATGGCAGACCCAAGAGTGTTCCTGTAATATTCATGAGAACACAGAAATGGTCAAGAGAAGACTCTTTGCCTCCCAAAGAAGGAAAATGAGCAAAGCTGGGGGAAAAGATTAGGCACAAAGTTTCTAAAGGTTTCAAACATGCAGGTGATTATCACCCCAGACAGAAGACTTTTCACTGGATTTGCAGTTCATAATTCACGGGCACTGGTACTCATGTCAGGTGGTTCTTTCTCTTCTTTCTTGCTATATGGTGGTTTGGAAATAATGGATTTTTTTCCTTTGTCAGTCTCCACTTTTGATTTTCTCATAAAATGTATTCAATTATAAACCACAGAACTGTAGAATAAGAAATTTTAGGCTACTTAAAAAGCTGATAGGTCAACTCTTATCTATGTAGTGGGAAAATGGAAGCCTTGAATGGGGAGAAGACTCATCTAGGGTCTATCTAGAGCTAGACAGAAAGCTTGAAGAGAGAGGTGCCTGGTTGGCTCAGTGGGTTAAGCCTCTGCCTTCAGCTCAGGTCATGATCTCAGGGTCCTGGGATCAAGTCCCACTGAGCCTCTCTGCTCAGTGGGGAGCCTGCTTTCCCCTCTCTCTCTGCCCGCCTCTCTGCCTACTTGTGATTTCTCTCTGTCAAATAAATTTTTAAAAATCTTTTAAAAAAAGAAATGCTTGAAGAGAAGTCAAGTCAGCAGACACATTCAGGTCCTTTCTGATCCTTCTTAAGTTTTCAGGAGTATTTATACAAATATCTCTTTAAATGTCAGGTTAAAGGGGCGCCTGGGTGGCTCAGTGGGTTAAAGCCACTGCCCTCGGCTCGGGTCATGATCCCAGGGTCGTGGGATCAAACCCCATATCGGGCTCTCCGCTCTGCGGACAGCCTGCTTCCTCCTCTCTCTCTGCCTCTCTGTCTACTTGTGATCTCTGTCTGTCAAATAAATAAATAAAATCTTTAAAAAAAAATGTTAGGTTAAAAATAAGATTAGGTTGAATGTTTGTTTGCTTTGTGTTGGCTCTGCTTAATTTCTCCAAATCTCCAACATTTCATTTTTTATATCTTATTTTCTCTTTGACAACTTTTTGTCAAAGACAAATTGTCTCTTTGATAATTTTTTAATTGAAATTCTTATGTACAACCATTCACCATGAGTTTTCCTTTCTTCCCTCTTCTTTTATAACCTGCCAAAGCCAAAAAATCAATGGGGGCTAGATCAGATATCATCCCACCAGGTCAGAAAAATAAATATATTTTGCTCCTCTGGATTAACTTCAAAGAAACTAATTTTATATATAAATATGTAATTAAACCTTAAATATATGTATCCAACTATCCTAATAGTTGAGTACAGGGATAATAATGGTTTGTGCAATTCTTCAGCTGAGCCCTACTTCATAGCCTCGTCACGTAAACGCTGTATGTGTATTTAATGAATCAACTCAATTCTTAGCTAATGCTCAAGTCAGTGATTGGCACTTTTTGAGTCCACATACCCAATGCTAATTCCACAACTTATTGCTCTCCAGCTTAGGGAAAGTCATTTAGGAATTCCGAGCTTCCATTTGCTCAATGACAAAATAATAATGACAACGGTAATAGCTTCCTTGCCTGTCTCCCAAGGTTTCAGTGACATGACTTGGGCTTTCCATGCCCACATGGATAGATACCCCATTCTGTGATAGACACCCCATCCATCACTATTCCTCCCTCTGCCAAAATGTGTACCCGTTAACTACAAACAAGAAAAAGATCCTCAGGGTCTACGCAAGTCACATACGGGTTTGAAGGAAAATATTTTTGCCACTTTTGTATAGTTCCATTTTGAAGCAAATGATGAACCTGAGAAGGGAAAGGTGACAAGATGTCAATGGTGCGTTTTATTCTGTGTTTGAGACGTAATGGGGTTGTAATTGTGAGGGGAGTGGCACCTCCCATGGAGGAGACAATTACTTGGCTCCTACCCTGTCATGGCAGAAAACCATCATATCGGCTCGACCACAAATGATAAAGAATGAGCTCGAGGAAGAAAAATCTGACCCGAAAAGCTAATCAACCTAGAAATGCAGAAGCTAAAAGGCCTGGGGGAGGGATTAATGCTGCAGCCAAACCTCTTCTTAATTTTGTTAATCAGACATTTGTCAGTACAGGGCACTTTTGGCAAGTGTCAAAAAAAATCGGAGCTCGTGAAGAGGGACTGGGACACATCTTATTACTTTCATTATCACTGGGGAGCATTTCTCAAGTTGACTTCCTAAAAGGCATTTGGGCTTCTGTCTCCTGTATGAAGATAATTATTTCTGTCAGGATGAATAATTTAATATTATTAAACCATTCCCATTCCCAACCATTCCTAACTCCCACCTGCAGACCACTCATGGCTTTCAATAAAAGGAGATACACTGCTCTCTAACATGACAGTTTCTCTGTTTTATGGACCTGGCAGAAATCATAATGAAAGCGAAAACGCTTCCAAACCTCCCAACCCCAAATTATTATTGGTTGGTATCACTTGCTTTTTCTAACGCTCACAGAACATTGGCACTGAATGACTCCTTAGATGACTACAGAAGAAAAAAAAAGAAACTTAGAATAATTCTGTGCTGTGGTTAGGGCACATGGCTACCAGGCAGAGTGGAGTCTTAGACCTGGGTTTCTGTCCTCATGAAATGATTCACTTGGTTCTCACACCCCCTGAGGTCTAGTGCAAATGTTGCCGCTCACTGTGAGGCTCCTGGTTTGGAGTTATCACACACTGGCTTGGTCGCCTCAAGCCTCTCGGGGCTTGTTTCTTCATCTGGGAAATGGATCTGATAACTTAACAACGTTTTATTTTGGAACGATTTCAGACTTAGAAGAAAGTTGTCACTCCAACACAGAGAACTTCTCTTCTCCCTGAGCCTTTGAGAGAAAGTTGTCACCATGGCGCCAAATATGGTTGGAACACCGTCAACCCGAACACTTTAGTGTGTATTTCCCATGAACGGGGGCAAACCTGCAGTACAACCACCTCAATCAGATACCCTTGATTTCACCCGTTCTTTCAAAAACATCCTTTTGAGCACAAGGAATCAGTTCCCAGTCACACGTTGCTAAGAGTTGTCATGTCATTCATTGCCTTCAATGCAGAACCATTTCGAAATCTTCTTTTGATTTTCAGGACCTGGACACCTTTGATGATTATAGGCCGCTCATTTTACAGAAGAGCCCCCTTTGGGTTTTCCTGATGTTTCCTCAGGATTAGATAAAGGTCTGTGACAACATCGTCACAGGCGTGGAGCTGCGTTCTTCCTGCTGCATCCAGTCCCAGGTGTAGAATTTCCGTTATCCCACTAGGGATGTTGACTTCAGTCACAATGGCTAAGGTGGTATCTCTTCTTTAATGGCATTTTCCCTTCATGATGATTAGGTATTTTGTGGAGAAATATTTGGAAACTATATAAATACCCTGTTCTTATGAAACTTCTGATTTATTCATCTATTCATACATGTATGCACTCGAGGCTTCCTATCTTATTCAATGGGATAGAATTCTTTAAAGTCATTCTTGAGGGGCACCTGGGTGGCTCAGTGGGTGAAGCTTCTGCCTTTGGCTCAAGTCATGGTCTCAGGGTCCTGGGATCGAGCCCCACATCAGGCTCTCTGATCAGCAGGGAGCCTGCTTCCCCTTCTCTGCTGCTCCCCCTGTTTGTGATCTCTCTCTGTCAAATAAATAAATAAAATCTTTTTAAAAAATAAATAAAATCATTCTTGATTTTGATATTCTGGTTGCTCCTGATCTAACTGTGTGGGAGCCCCGGCAGGCTATATGCTGGGTCCTTTTGATACCTGCCTGTTATTCTGTGACTACTTCATTACTTTTTGGTACAACAAAATATTCCAGACTCTTCTTGGACTGTCACACTTCCGAATCTGAATCTGCTGTTTCTCTAAAGAACCCTGGACCCGGTTTGAAGTGAACAATATTTAGAAACAGTCTCTGGGGACTAGGCAGGCTCATTGCACACCCCCACATGGATATCTATATTTATTTCTATGGTTATCTCTAGACAGTGTATTGAAAATCATATATGTTCACAGCAATTCCTACAAATTTGACCTACATCACAGGAGTAATTATCATTTTTAAAAATGTTTTTGTCCATATTTACAACTTCCTTCTCTGGAAAGGAGAAAGCTGGTTTTCTCTATCAGTAGTATGTTTATTCATTTGACCAGTACCCCAACATATTAACAGGTCTCCCATGCTTCTCCCATACAGATGCCTTCCTCACTCCATGTGAGTCCCCCATAGGCTCCCTGGGCCTCCCGCCTCCATGGATTACCTCCTCAGTCAACACCAGCTCTGATACTTGTAGACATCATCCTTATTCAGGTCAGATTCCAAACCTCCCTGTGGACTATACTGTGTGGACACCCCCAACACCCCATTTGAGTTTCAACCCTCTGCTCTGGACCACCAAATGTCTCTACACTCTACAAAGACTCCTTGGTCCACCAAGACTGTGACAGACTTTGCCTAATACCTTTTTGGTCTTGACTCCCTCCTACGATGGCTATAAATATTTGATGAAACACAAGAGTTTCATCAGTGGACACTTTGTAAGCTACGAGAAGTTTAACATCCTGGCTGGAGAACTTCCTTTGAGCTATCAAGCTTGTTAAGCACACAAGGCTGTCTTGAAATGGGGAAATCAGGGCACACCCTCCCTTGCTGGCCTCAGGGCTCTCCTCTTCACTCCTCCACCCACCAGCTCTGGAACCATCTCAGACCTGTGCCTACAGCTGCTCTCCCAACCTCAGCCTTGGCCCAGGTCCACTCTCATACCAAACTCCCTACTCTACTCTGTTTTTCCTTTTTCACACTGTCCTTCAATACAATGCTCATAAGACTAACATGGACTTCTTTGTGGGGAGATCAGGACAAAACCACTTGTGAGATGTTGACAGGGACACTCAATGTTCTCTTCCCATCTGTTAGTTAAGAGAAAACCAGTTTTTCTGGCAAAAACCCAAAGTGTATAGTAGATCACAGAAAGCAGGATATTTCTTTGTCTCTTCTGTGAATTCCCAAATGACGTGTTAGGTGTTAGGTGGGTAGCTATTAGTCAATGTTAGAGCTGCAGGAACTGAGGACCACAAACTGGTCACTTCAACAAAAGTTTATTATCTCCCTGTTAAGGAGCTTAGAAGCCCACACTGAGGTGTCAGTAAGGTTGGCTCCTTCTGAAGGCTATAGGGAGGCAACTGTCCCAGGCTTTTCTCTCGGGCTTATAGATGGCTGTATTCTCCCATGTTTCACATGGTCTTCCCTCTGCGACTGTGTCCAATTTCCCCTTTTCATAAGGACAGTAGTCATAGGAGGTTAGGGCCAGTCCTAATGACTTCACTTTAACCTCACTGCCTATATAAGGACTTTATCTCCAAACAAGGTCACATTCTGAGAAACTGGGGGTTAGAATTTCAATACATGAGTTTTGGGGGAACACAATTCAGCCCCTAACAGTGGCTCTTCGTCAAGTATTGATTCAGAGACCTGCATCTTCGATCTTGAGGCTGGATTGTCTTCAGCAAGGCTTCCGAGCTGTGGTTGGCTCAGGCTGGTGAAAGGAAAAAGAACAGAGAACATCAAACATTGGCAGGGTTTATGGGGCCAGCCCAGAAATAGAGCATATCACTTGCTTTCCATTGGCCAGAACTCCGTTACAGAGCAGAAAAAATGGGTCGTGTGGACTGAACCAGAGTGTCCCGAAAGAATTGGTTCTTTCTCTATTCCGTATTACCCAAGAAAGACAATATAATTGGGAAGTAAAGATGAGACTATTGGCTGCAAGATCTTCAAGAGAAGAAAAAATAGGACCAGCATCTCTCTGCACTTCTTAGGACAGTCTCTATGACCAGCATCTCTCTGCACTTCTTAGGACAGTCTCTATGAGCAGCATCTCTCTGCACTTCTTAGGACAGTCTCTATGTTTTCATGACCAATGCGTGCTCTGTGGAAACATATTGAAGAAAAGAAAGGTCAATGGTTGTCGAGCAGAGCCTGCATGTTCTAACACTTCAGGGATTCTGCTCTGGAGTGAAAATCCATGTCCTGTCTGACCCTGGTACTGCTGATGCTCCCTTTTGTTTACCTGAATAGATCATTCAGACACGGATAAGAAACTCTAGCATTCTCTTGAGAGATCATTCTTCTTTCCCTGGGGCTCCTATTATCTTTATTTTATAATATTAATGATAACTATAGCCATCAGCCAGGTAGTGCTAAAAAGAGCATTATCTTACAAAACTGAAATTCACTGCTGGGAATTTTTCCTAAATACCGTTATGCATAACAATATTCTTAATGGGGTGTTTCCTACCAACTATTTCACAAAACTCTTTTTTTAGAGCAGAATTAAATAATACCAGGCAGCAGAGTGTGTAAGGCATAAATTACAGGTGGCAGGAGGGCAAAGACATTGTGTGGTGAATAAATTAAAGTCCTCAATTATGAGGCTGGTGAGAGAAGTATGAGAAAAGAAAGCTGAGGCCACTCGAGAGACATGTTTTCAGTGGACATGGAAATCATGTTGCCCTTCCAGGAGGCACTAAGACCCAAGGACTAAGTCTACCTAAAAGAGATCTTTCCTACAGAAGAGAAGGATTTTCTTGGGCACAAAACATTACCATAAAAACATAAGCATACAAATTTTTTTTTCCACTAGATTATGAAGTCCTCAAAGGGCAGGTGTGTGTCTGGTCATGTTTATACAATGAACAAAACTTGAAAGTCGTTATATATCTTATGGGTGGTAATGAAACATACAGAGCATCACAAGCCATGGCCCCGAGGAAGTCTGAGCTTGCCTCAACCGCAACTTCAAATTGAAATGAGGTCCTTCTTGAAGCTTAGAGATTAGATGGACAAGGGAAAATCCTTGATTTCTCTGTAGGGATTTAAGTACTGCTTATTCAGCCTCAGAAATATCTCTCAAAACTGGGCCTTTCTCACCACTTGTATAGATCTGAATCTTCGGCATCACTTGTTTTTTTTTTTTTAATTGAAGCTTTTTGTTTTGTTTTTTTTAAAGACATACTTATTTATTTGAAGGGAGGAGGGGCAGAAAGAGAGAGAAACCCAAGCAGACTCCACGCTGAGCCTGAAGCCCAAAGTAGGGCTCAATCCCATGACCCTGAGATCAGACTTGAGCTGGAACCAAGAACTGGATGCTCAACCAACTGTACCACCCAGGTGCCCCCGATTGAGGTTTTTAAAATAAATGTTTTTCTGTTATCTCCAAAACTGGAATTTTAGCTACCTATTATATCTATAATATAAATTGTAATTTAGCAAAAGCTTGTTTTGCTTTGCCTTAGTTTGTGTTGCTTTACGAGTTGGTCCAGGGATTATGCTGGGTGTTCTTACCTTCTCTTCGTCTACCCCCAAATGATATTACATCACTTCCTGTAAAAGGTGAGAGCCTTACAACATTTTACTTATGTTTCCCTATAGTTTATCCCTGTTCATATTTATCATGTTAATGATAAATATGAATGGGAGGGAAGGGGAGAATTATATCACCATCCCAAAAGATGTATTTAAAAATAGAAGACAAAATGTTAATACCTAGGTATAATAAAACCTTGTAGAAAACTAGGAATAAAGGATACTTCCTTAATCTGATAAGGGGCATCTGTGAAAAACCTATAGGGATGCCTGGGTGACTCAGTTGGTTTAACATCTGCCTTTGGCTCAGGTCATGATTCCATGAGCAGTGTCAGGATCCCTGCTCAGCAGGGAGTTTGCTTCTCCCTTCCCCGCTTCCTCCTACTGGTGTTCTCTCTCTCCTCACAAATGAATAAATAAATAATAAATAAATAAATAAATAAATAAATAAATAAATAAATAAGAGATTTTATTAATTTATTTGACAGAGGAAGACACAGTGAGAGAAGGAATACAAGCAGGGGGAGTGGGAGAGGAAGAAGCAGGCTTCCTCCTGAGCAGGGAGCCCGATGTGGGGCTCGATCCCAGGACCCTGAGATCATGACCTGAGCCAAATGCAGACACTTAGTGACTGAGCCACCTGGGTACCCCAATAAATAAAACCCTTAAAAAGACAGAAAGAAAAACCTACACCTCACATTGTCTTTAATGGTGAAAGCCTAAATATTCCAAGATTAGGAATAAAGAAAGGATGTCTTCTCTTCTAATTTCTATTTAACCTTCTCCTGGGTATGGGGGTGTTCTTGCCCAATAAGGTACGAAAAAGAAATAAAAGGAAAACAGATTAGAAAAGAGGAAGTCAAACTGTCTTTATTTGCAGGATTATGTAAATTGCTAATCCTAAGGGATGTACGGAAATACTTAGGGAAATATAATAAGCTATTGAGAAAGCTTACAAAATCTAAGGTCAATATGTAAAAAGAAATTGTATTTCTATATGCCAGTAATGAACAGTTAGAAAAAGAATTTTTAAAATAATGCTACTTGCAATGGCATCAAAGAATAAAATAATTGAACTGAATTATTTCTCTTTCCTAAAGAGGTAGGAAATATAATAAGTTACTATCAGTAGTTTTACCTGCATGATAAGATTGTAAGACCTGAAACCACAAAACATTCCTGAGAGAAATTAAAGAGATAAACCATCTTCATGGATTGGAAGACTCAAAATTATTAAGATATCATCTATCTCTAAATTTATCCATTTATTCAAAGCCATCCTAATGCAATCCTTACAAGTTTCTCTGTAAAAATTGACAAACTAATTCTAAAATGTATGTGGGGAATACAGAGAATATAGGAAACTCAAAATGATTTTGAAAAAGGAGGACTTGCGTTACCAGATCTCAAGTATTACCAAAAAAAACTCTAGTAATCAACCAAGTGTGACATTAGCATTAGAATAGTTGTGTAGGTCAATGGAACAGAGTCCAGAAGTAGAAACACATATGTCTGGTTAATTGATTCTTTTGACAGAGGAGCCGAGGTAATATGATGGGGAAAGGACAACCTTTCACAAATGGTCCCAAAACAAACAGAAGCCTCAGTCCTTACCTCACATCATTCACAAAACTATCTCTAAAAGGATCACAGACCTAAATATATTTGTTCATACTGGAAATCTTCAAAAAGAAACATAACTGATAAATTTTACAACTTTGTTGTAGGCAAAGATTTCTTAAGTGACATAAAAAGCATGAACCATAAGGGCAAACAAACAAAAAAAAAATTGGCATTTTAGACTCCAACCAAAAATGAAAACGTTCTGCTCTTTGGAATATGCCATTAAGAAATAAACATGAAAACCACAGGCTAGGAGAAAATACAGCGCATATATATGTATAAATATAAATGAGACTCACATTTTTATCCACTGTATATAATGGACTTTAGCAACTCAGTAACAACCTGATCAAGAAGAAGGCAACATTTAAACTGATACTTGATAAAAGAAAATATATGAATGGTCATAAGCACACAAAGAGATGCCAAGTGTCACTAGCCATCAGCGAAAGCAAACAGAAACCACAGTGACATATTACTACATGCGCCCTGGAATAGCCAAAATTTTAAAGGCCAATAGTGCTACCTGTCCACAAAGATCTAGAGCAACTGGAACTCTCATACATTGTTGTGGTTGGCGTAAGACAGTACAACAAGCTTGGAAAAACCACTTGACATTTCCTGATAGAGTTAAATACGTGTTGGTTACATGACCCAGTGATTTCATACCTAGGTACTGACCTGAGAGCAATGAAAACATAGGTCTACAAGAAGACTTGCATCCAGATGTCCGTTAAAACTTACTCACGATAGCTAAAACTCAAAAAAACAATGTCTAAAGTCATTACCAGATAAATGGTAAACAAACTGTACAAATTATGTACTACATAATGCAGTACTACCCAGGAGAAAATTAAAGAAACCACAATATGCTCAACAACATGAATGGGTCTCAGAAATGTTATGCCAAGTCAATGAAGTCAGACTCCAGAGCATAGATCGCATGATTCCTTAGATACGAAATTAGAGAATAAGCAAAAGGAATTGGTAGTGATAGCACACAGATCAGTGATTATCTGGACTAGGCATGAAAAAGGATATGAGGGAACTTTCTGGAATGATGGAAATGTTCTGTATCTCATTTGGATTGTGCTGACATGTTAAAACCTCCAAAACTGAACATGTACAGTGAGTGTGTTTTATTATGCTACATATAATTTAAACTTTAATAAGTTGATTTTAAGAAACCAAAATGGTATCTTATTTTTAGGCTTTTAACCTGCCCCAAAATGTAAGAATTTTCCAGAGTTGATGAGGACATGGATAAAGGACACTTTTATACCCAGCTCGTCAGAAGAATGAACGGACAAAACTCTTCCATAGGGTAATGCTGTAGTTTCGAGCCAAAGTACTATACTGTTATCTTCCCATTCCTTTCTAGGACTTGATGTTAAATAAACTAAATATACAAAGGTTTAGCCATAAGGCTGTTCCTCTAAGTATTGTTTGTCACAGTGAATATTGAAAACAAAATGTCCAACAACAGGATGAAGGTTAAGTAAATTATATTCGTATGATAAAGAGCCATTCAGCCACTTAGAAAAATGGGAAACTTTATTTCAATGGCAAAATACATTCATGAGATCTTATAAATTAAAAATCCTTCTACAACTGCATTATACAATCTTACTCTTGTGCAAATGCTCATAATAAAGGGGTAGAAAATATAATAAGTTACCATTCGTGGTTTTACCTGGATGATGAGATTGTGATGTTCTTCTTTTCTTCTCCTTTTTTAGTTAATCAGCATTTTCTCATTCATTTCAAATAGACATGTAATGTTTCTGTAACGAGAAAGATACGAGTTTATGACACTAACGCATTTGCTGGGTTCTTAATAAGTAAAATAAAGAGAAGTATGAGGGGGCCAGGTGCTCTATGGAACAGTACTGAGGTAAGCACTGTTGATGTGACAGCAGCCGCACTTTGGGGGTCTGTACCTGTGCATATAAGCCAAGTCCAAGTGGGACACCATTCCTGGGTTCCCCCTCCAGACTCCCCACATCGCCATCAGACCTCTCCTCCTTCAGGTCCTCCTGATATGAATAATTTTGCCAATTCCTTCAACCAATGGACTCTTCTTGATAAATCCACTTTGAAAGAAAGCCGCCTTAGGGAGAGCCCCCACATCAGTGATGACAGTATAGTAAATTCGGGCTGAAATGACTTCATGTCGATGTCATCTCCTCCACCATGTTTCAGCTCCGTGAAGAGGAGAGCTGTCGACCGAAAAATATACGAGCCCGACCACTTCATGTGGTGGGAGGGTACCCAGTAGATCTCAGCAGCTAGTGGATTATATGGCTTTATAAAGTCAGCACAGTAGAACAGCCTTAGTTGGAACGCCTTGAGACCTTTCAGATGTCTCCTGGCCAAACACCTACTAAGCATCTGGGAGTAACTTGAGCACCAGAACACAATTGCTGTGTAAATAAAGCGTGACAGCTCATGAAGCCTTTCCAGGGAAGGTTCAAAGAATTGAGCTAATTAGCTTGGTCAGAAGAAAGTCAAAGAGAAACTTAGTAACTATCTGCAGGAATCTGAAAGGTTATTGTAACTAGTTATTGTAACTAGACTCTCAGAATCCACGCAGAGCAAAACTTGTGGTGCAGCAAGAAGGCTCTGAGTAAGACATGCTTAAGGACTTCCTGAGCCCACACTGCAGTAGGTTACCAGGGGATGAAATACGCCTTCCTGGAAACCTTTCAGAATAGGATAGACAAGCCCCTGTTTGCTTACCTGGGTCTAGTCCTGAATCAAAGAATTAAACAAATGCCCTTGTGTGTCCTTCCAGCGCGAGGGATTTGAAGTTTTATTTTTAACAAGCAAGTCTGTGTATCAGAAAGAAGAAACTCATTGAAATGGCCACAAAGTGCTTAGTGTCAATTTTTCTAAATACCTGTATTATGTGTAAGAACGAGATGAATTAAATTTAGAGCTCTCTATATTGCAAAGGCTGTGCATTTTGAAGGCTTAAAAAAAAAATGCAGCCAAACCAAACACTTCTTGATGCAAAGAAATTTAAAACTAACGCAGACACTTTACGTGCTGGCAGAATTTCAGAGCCTGCCGTCATCCGCACCAACCACGCAAATACCTTCTTCCGTCAACTGCAATATATCAGGCGAGTCTGTGTGTCCTTCAGTAGAAACATCAAACACCGCCTCCTCCAGTTCTGGCCGCGAACAACCAGAAAGCTAAGGAAATTCGTTTATTTCCCAAACTATTTGAAAATGTCACGCTTTTTTGGCAACTGTCGCAAGACCTAAGGTGCAACTTAGTCCCAGTAGTCAAAACATTCAAGGACACAACCGAGGAATGAGGTATTAACCATACCCTGGTGGAATTCCTCTTGGAAGCAGGCTAGCAGTGCATTCAATTAACACAAGTGCGGTTTATTTAAGACTCAGCCCGTGAAAACACTCCCCAAAGCTTCAGCTATGAATAGTTTTCTTGTGCAGCTCTCCTAACCTTAGCCTCGGGGCCCAAGCATTCTGCATAAAGCACCAGAGCTTGGACGTGAGATTCAAGGGTCTGGAGGGTTTTTTGTTTTTTTGCTGTTTTGTTTTTTTTTTCTTCTCCTGCAAAGCCATTAGGGAAGCAAGCTGCTTTTTGTGCCCCAGTCAAATTCCAAGGTCCCAGAGCAGTAATTAACCATTAGCATTGGCTCCAAAATAAAGCACCAACATCTTTTGGCGAAGAGGCAAGCACAAAACGGGAGGCATTTAGCATTCATTAAAGAGCAATTATTAATTAATCAATTCTGAAATAAATAGCCATCTTCAGGTTTGCCAGGGACTGTTTCCTTCCAAATGATGCCCTCATTACCAGTCCCAACCGACTTAGGGGCTGTATCACGGCATCATTGTTATTAATGCCGCATTGGGGAGGCTATCGTAACAATAAAATGGCATACAGCTGTTAAAAGAATTTTTCTTATGTATTCATAACGTGTTTATGATAGATTTTAATACTCTGTGTCTCAGGCGGCAACACTTAATATATAGAATTTGCAAAACGATGAGCCAACAATGAATCCATCACTCTTACCTGTTCCCGTAATAAAGACTTAACATCTTCCTGCATTTAGCAAAGATGTTTGCACATCTCAGCCATTGCAGCAAAATCTCATTTTAGGCAAACTTATTAGTTATGATCTGTAAAACGGCTCACGAAGCTTAGTCATACGCTTCCGTCTGATGTATAGATCTCTTTGTAAAGGAGATAGAACAACCCCTTTCTGTTCCTCCTGGTTTGGGTCTGGGGGAAAGGTGAGCCACGAGCAGCCTCAACTGTGGCGGTTCCCGCTAATTAAGGACGAGATTGGGCAGACTCTCTAAATATTTTTTAGTGGTGAAAAGAAACTACTCTAGGAAACCCGTGTTCGGTTACCAGAAAATCAGAACAGGGATGGCAATTACTAGATCGGTTGCATATTTGTAAAATCAACATGCAAAAATCTAAATATACAGAAAAGATAAATTTAAAGGGACAGTGCTTATACAGAAAAAGAACTCGGCCAGAAATCCTTAAAATAACAAACTCCCCCTGGTGCTCTCAAGTGTATATTTAACTGTTGATACACAGTTAACCTGGCCGAAATGTGCTTCTTGTGTAAGAAAGCGACAGAGGGGATCCCGCTTAGAAGAGAGGGCAGCCGTCCTTGTAATCTAAAGAGCCCTCAGTTCCAATCCCAGTTCTGTGAGTTTGGGGAATTCATTCCTGTGAGCCCCACTCCTCATCTCTAAAATGGGTTCGTAGGCTATCTTGGCACGGTTATCCTGACGATTAAATGATATAAAGTATATAGAATGCAAAGTTGACAGAAAGCAGGTACCTGGTATTCCCAGTGTACCTGGCAATATACCCCGGGCCCTCACTGTGTGGGGAAACTGAGGACACGTCTCCTAAAGCCGCCCATTGAGCCACTCCAGTTCCGAGACCATTCACTCCAAGTCTCTCCAAATTCCTCTTTTTCTCACAGAGGCTTCCATGGGACTCTACCGGGTGGTGACTTGGTTCTCTTTATCTTGTGGGTGAAAAGGAGGAAAGAAGGAAGGAAAGACTTTTCTTCAAAGGAGAAATGATGGTTATTATTTAAGGACAGCATGATGGGATGGAGTCTACGAGAAACATGCCACCGCTGTGGAAATGAAGGGAATATTTATAAACAGAAGTCCAAGCTTGAGAAGGTGATTTTTATGTTTCTCAAGCAAAACAAAAGAACATTCCCATGGAATCTTCTCAGCAAAGGGATGGATGGGAGCCTGGTAAGGATGTGACAGGAACCAAGGATACAGACGCATTTCTCACCTTACCCGACATCTACAGCTCACTTGAATGTTCCCTCTGGTTACACAGATTCTTGCCAGCGTGCCTTAAATGCTGTTCTTCCCTCCCTTCCCCCACCCCCAGCCCCAGCCCATGGCTTTCTCTGCTTTCTTCGCTCCCAGTTCCAATGCCTCCTTTTCTTGGCTTCTTCTGCTTGACTTCCAAGCACCCTTGAATATCTTCTGTCTGCAAATCTCTTCCCCCACCTCCTGTTTTCCCTCTTTCTCTCTCCTCGTAGACCCCTGTCTCGTATTGCTTTTGTCCTTCCTTGGCACGGATCTTGAAAGGACAGTCTCTCTCACTCCCTGTCCCCTTTCAGTCTGGGTCCCTAAGACATTCTGTTGGCACTGCTGGAACAGAGACAGTTTTGCAGAAGAACTTAGAAGAATGATAGAACCAGATGTTTTCCTTTGTCATATGATACAAATTATCATCATTATTACATGATTATTACTCTTTTAATCTTAGCTATTAGGAAGCTCTGAGCAAATTTATTGCTCAAATGCAGAAGCAAGTGATAGTAGCTACTGTTTGTTGGTTTTCTGGCTCGCATCCATTTTTGCTCCCAAGAGAATCCCACATTTCTTGAGGTGTGCCCACTCCCCTTGCACAGCTGTGTTCTTCAGAGGAAGGTGACCAGAGACTCTCTTACTTCCCACATGCCACACCACCCTGCTACTCTATCCATTTCTGTTGGTGACCCTAATCAATCCAGGTGAATCGCCCACCTAAGCAGGTCCAATCAGACCAAGGGAGAAAGATGGTGCCATGATTGGTGATGAGCTCTCACTGTCTCTCCTACTTGATAGAAGAGCATGCCATCCCAGCCAGCTTGCAACCACAAGACCCAGCCGTAGGACAAAACTCTTACATGGAGAATGAGAGAGGATGGAGACCAGAATCTAGTTCTTCAGGGCATTTCGACCCCTTGCCTCATCAATCTGGGAGCTTGTGCTCCCTCTGTTCTTCTTGCTTGATGAGGTAATCAAGCCTTCCTAGAGCAGGGATGGGCATGCTTTTCCTGTAAAGAGACAGATAGCAAATACTGTAGGTTTCCATGCCACGTAATCTCAGTCCAGCTCTGCCATCGTAGTGGGAGGGTAGCAACTGACAATATGTAAAAGAACAGGCATGCCTGCCTTCCAAGAAAATTTCATTTACAAAATCAGACGCTGGGCTGGATTCAAAGGTTTTGTTGCTTTCGGTCAAAGTTTAAATATTTTGAATATGAATCACAATGGCTTTTTGTTTTGTTTTGTTGTTTTACTTTCAGACATTGGAAGGTATTTAGAATTATTTTCCTAAAATATGAAAGGTGCAGATTCTTTAAGAACACGGCTAAATTGATACCTTACATAATTTATTCTTCCTTCCGAGTATGTGTATGTTCCCGCTCTTTCCCACCAGTATTTGTACATGCTCAAGAATCTTTGACCTTAGGATAGTCTTTTAACTTCCCACTTGTTTAGCTACTGTCATACTTTTCTCCAACTTTGTAAAAACACATTGCCACCTAATGACTTCTAGTTCAGTCCCAAACTTTCCCTTGAGCTCCAGATTTGTGTATCCAATAGTATAGTTAACATTTCTTCCATCAGGTGCAAAAGCATCTCCAAATGAACTTAATGTATGGCCCTACCAGCCATCCAATCACCATGGTCAAAACCAGGAATTGTAAGTGATACCCCCCTTTTCCTCAGCCCCCTACCCTTCTAATTCATAAACATGTCCTCTTGATTTTTACTACAAATTACTCGTGTTTCCTCCACGCCAACTCCGGTCCCAGCGAAGGCACATCTTGCCTAGATTGCTACAGCAGTTCAACAATTTTCTCTCACCTTCTTTTACTTGGGTCCCACCCAGCCTGTTCTCAAGAGCAGCAAGAACCGTCTTTTCAAAATATAAATTTAATCATGAAATTTCCTTCCTTAAACACTGTGTTAGCTTTATTGCTCTAAGGATAAAGACAAAAGTCCTTACCATGACCTCAACGCCAGCCCGGCCATGTCCTGCTGGTCTCCCAGCCCGATGCCCACCCTGACTCCAGGTATTTCTGCCTCTTGGCTCCCATCAGTCCTCGAATGCCCCCTGCTCCCCCATCACAGGCCTGTGATTACCTCACAGTTAGGTCCTCACAGAGTATAGGTAAGCATTTTGTAATAAAGGACGATATTGGTAACTCCTCTGACTTCAACTCCACAGAGCACATACTGTGAATAGTAGTAGTGAGAAGCAATAATAATTCTAATAAAGGTAATGTTTGAGGATTTATTCTATGTCAATCACTGTGCTGAGTTCGTGGGCTAATCTAGCCCTCATGACAACACTACCATGCTAAAATTACTGTCACCATTCCACAGATAAAGTAACAGAAGCTTACATTTTCTCAAGGTTCTACAACTGGCTAGTGTCCAAAACATGATATGAACCCCTTCAATCTGACGGCAGGGTGTACACTCTTGGTCGCCCGCATTGTATGGTCTTCTAAGCTTCATCATAGGCATCTTGGGGAAAATAGAAAAGTAAAGCAAAACCCAGGGGGATGGGCCAGAGAAAGACAGGCTCTCTGTAAAGAGAGATCTCAGAGGAGGACCACCTTGGGCAGTGTGACTTCCTAGATCTGGGGGGAAAGGCAGTCATCTCTTGGGTTAAGGTATCTTCGCTAAGGTAGTCGACAGAAACCACAGACGCCTTGCTTTTCTCTTGCTGCTTTCACACTTGAGACAACTGGGAAAACAAGGAAGCCCCCTTCTTGCCTCCAACCCAATACCGCAAAGGAATTCTCTGTAGCGATGATGTGCTCTACAGCCAGGATGGTCTTTCACCTATTCAGAGCAACATTCACTCTTTAGTATAATATAGTGATTGTGCTTTTATCTGAGCACTGTGGGAGCTGGGCGATTGTGATCTTGGACTCGTCCTTCACCTGGTGAAGTGGAAGGGCACCTTTTCCCTTATCTGGACTGTCACTGACCCAACCCTTTGCCCTAATCTTCCTTCACCTGCTAGTCCACCCAAGGGAAGAGCCCATAGGATTTATCACTGAGAGGATGGATGAGGAAGAGCAAGTGACCTCTTCTTGTCAAAAGGGTGCTTGAAATCATCAGGCAGGAAGGTCAGTGTGTGTGTGAGAGACAGCAGTAATTCTTTGCAGAAAGGAGGTGAAATGATTAAAAAGACAGGTCAAGGGATAAAATGGAGTAAGTACATGAGTAGAGATTTGTGGGTCAAACATCAAGCCAATGTTTCCACTTTCCCACCACTGCTGTCAGGAAGCAATTGCCTCTTTGTTCATTTAAATGACAGGCTTTTAAGGGGCGGACATCCGCCATTAATTTCAAACAAAAGCCTCTCTGGTTCGTCCCTGGTGGATCAAGCTGCTTCCATGAAATGGCAATAAATTGAACTGGTTTCCCTTGGAGTAGAGGATTGCCTCTCCCTGTGCTCTGGAGGGGAAAAAAAAAAATTAAGAGAAAAAGAGGCTGATGAATCGCACTTCAAAAAAGTTTAATAAGGAATGATATGGAATCTTAAATATTTATTTTCAGTTCCTTATTTTTATCTTTCCTTCTGATTCCATCTGAATGCCCAGCTGCTGCCCTCTTCTCTCTCTCTCTCTCTCTCTCACACACACACACACACACACATACACACACATCTCTTTTCGATCCTTATCACAGCTCCATTTATGCTGGGGGACCCAGTCAATATCCTTTTCTAGATCATCTGGGTTCCCAAGGGGTCCATTTCGGGGTTCATTCTCTCTCCTTCAAAGCCATAATCTATTTCCAGGGGTCCCCAGGGAGACAAAGGGAGGCCAATTAATATCTTTCGTCTAGGAGTCCCTTTCTTCTGGCTGATGTTACCTGGCTCTAGAATTTATCTCTTCTGTTAAGGAAGAGGTCTGGGATTATGAACCTGAATAGGGACTCACTTAAACCAGGGCAGCTCAGCTGGGTTTTGTGCCAACAGCAGAGGTGGACCTGGACCTTGTTGTCCAAGTAGGTCAAGAAAGGAAGATGACCCATGTCCCGTGCACTGAGCGAGTTCTTCAATACCAGGCATCATGCAGAGCAAAGCAGTAGCCAGTAGCAAAGGGAGTCCCAATCTTATGAAGGGAACGGCTCCTAGAACTGGTTCTGAAATCTTCTAATGGTCTAAAAAAAAAAAAAACACTTTTTTTTTTTTTCCAGTTACAGCTGATCAGATTAGGCAAACCTAGAAAGTCAGCATTCAGGGACAAGATGCTCACACCTGTAGTCTTTGGAAAATCTGACAAATGACAGTGTGGAGCTCTTAAATATGTATATGAGAAGGTGAGAACCTGCCAGTTTCCTCAGCTAGAGGCAGCATGGTTTATGACAAAGATGAATCATCCTGTAGTGTTCTTTCTCAGAGAGATGATACGATGAGTCATAAATCAGTACATTGAAAGTGATCCAGACACTTTTATCTGTTTATAATCTTTTTTTCCCTCCAGTTGTTGCAAAATCATTTTCATTTTATATGCAAGAAGTTCTACTTGGTTCAACACAGCTGTGTCTCCCCTTCAGCCTCTCATGCCTTCTTAAGTAAAATAATAATAATAATAATAAGTCTTCTCAGACCAATACCATGGGAAAAAATATGAAGATATTAGTACTATATATTAAAGACCAATATAACACAATGGCTAGCAACCCAGGGTCCGTTGTCGAATTGAGCTACATTTTAGGTCCCACTCTGTCATTTTTAACTGTCTCACTAGAGAAATTACACTCCAATCTTCAATCCCTCCCACCCTGTAAAGTGGGGAAAATAGAAAGGAATGCATGGAGGTAGTCTTCTCTAGAAGTTGGCTAGTGTTATGATTACATCAAGAAACCCACCCATTTATAAAGCCAGCTCCCCAGGTTCAATGCCCTTAGGAAACGATGTTTGGGTCAAACGAGAAGACAAATACCAAGCTGTTTTGTCTTAAACTAAGCAGAGCAAAACCAAAACTAAACTAAATTCATCCTGCTTTGAAGTTATTTAAGTTCTGAGGATGTGGAAAGAGAGGAAAAAGCTTCTATGCAGCAAGGAAACCAAAATGAAAAGGCGACCTACTGAATTGGAGAAAGTATTTGAAAATTCTATGTTAACATAGAAAGTATATGAAAAACTCCTATGACTCAGTAGCAGAAACAAAATCTGATCAAAAAATGGGCAGAGTGGAATTGGTATTCTTCCAAAGAAGGCTTGCAGATGGCCAGAAGACCATGGGAAGATGCCCAACGTCACTGATCTTCGGGGAAATGCAGACCAAATCCCAACCACATATCACTTCCCACCTGCGAGAATGGCTGGAAGGGAAAAGACAAGAACTAAGAACAGCTGGTGAGGATGTGGAGTAGAGGGAATCTTGTGCATTTTGGGTGGGAATGTAAGTTGGAGAAACCACGGTGGAAAAGAGTATGGAGGGTCCTCAAAAAATTAAAAATAGAATTACTGTATGATCCAGGAATTCCACTTCTGGGTATGTATCCAAAAACAAAAGGAAAGAAAAAAAAAAACTTGAACAGATCTATGCACTCCTCTGTTTGCTGCAGCATTATCTATAATGACCAAGATACGGAAGCAGCCCCAGTGTCCCCTGATGAGTAAATGGATAAAGGGATGTATATGTGTGTCTATACACACACACACACACACACACACACTTATATGTATAACACACACAGAGAGACACATATATGTTTATCTATGCACACACACACTGGAATATTACTCAGCCATAAAAAAAAATGAAATGTTGCCATTTGCAGCAACCAGATAGACATTGAAGGAATTATGCAAGTGAAATAAGCTCCCAGAGAAAGACAAATATTGTATAATCTCACTTGTACATAGAATCTGGAAAAATTAAAAAGACAACCACTCAATCCAGCTCATAGATATAGAGAACAGATTGGTGGTTGGGAAAGGAGACTGGATGAAGGGGGTCAAAAGGTAGAGACTTGCAGTTAAAAAAAAATAAGTCATGGGGATGTATTGTACAGCATGGTGACTATAGTTAATGATACTGTATTGCATATTTAGAAGTTGCTGAGAAAGTAAACCTTAAAAGTTCTCATCACAAGAAAGAGATCTTTTTGTAACAGATGAATATTAATTCAGACTTATTGTGATGATCATTTTTCAGTAGGCACAAATATTGAATCATTATGTCATACACCTAAAATTAATACATCATATATCCATTATACCTCAGTAAAAAGCAGTGGGGGGAGTGAAAGATGGAGGGAAAGTGACTTCACCTTGAAGGATTTGCTTACTTTACTGAACTCAAGTGAGAGTCAGCAGCAGAGTAAGTTTCTAGACGTAGGTAGATCAGATTTTTCCCAATCTTGGCACTGCTGATATTGGGGGCCCGATAATTCTTTGTTGTGGCTGCTCTCCGTGTATTATGGGGTGTGTTGTAGCATCCAGATGCTTGTGGCACACGTCTCTCCTGAAAAACTCGGACAACAAAAATGTCTCCAAATGGATCCTGCCAATATCCCTGGAGGACAAAATTGCCCCCTGTAGGGAAACTGGATCCAGCAGGCAATGACAAAGTGCAAGGCTTGGCCTGCAGGTGAGAAGGACATAATTAGGACTCCAAGGAGTCTGTAAGGCCCATGTGAGTTGAGGGGTGGTACACTCAGGAGGGAAAGGCCACCCTGCACTGGCTGAATGAGAAAAGAAGAGTGAATACATTCATTAGCTGCACACATCAGAGCAGACACCAACGAATTACCCCAAATGGGACTTGGCTAGCTCAGAAGGCAAAGCCCAGCACGCACTCAAAGAACATGCTAGGTCAAGGCTCTTTCCCCTCCACCAGCTTCTCTCAAGGCCAACACACTGTCTTAGGGCCAACCAAATGAGGGATAATACGGAATGACCTAGAAAGTGTTCCCAAACAACTAAGTTCAACAACCTGAAGATATTGAAATCACAGAATCACACCAAACGAAAGAAAGGAACATCTCCTAAGTGCAGCTTCCCAGAATAAAGAACCTACATTTTCTGGGTACATAGGAGGGCTGTGATTTTGTAACCCTGTTCCATTTCTAGCAGCTTTATCTGCCAGATTCCTGGAGCCATCTTGGAAGGCTGCCATCTTGCGAATGGGAGCCGCGGCACCCAACTGTCCACCCAAGATGGAAAAAACAAGTTCAGAAGTCTGAATCAGAGTCTGTGACTGAACTTGCACTCCCACTTACTAGATCTGAGAAACTCAGCAGGATCACTTAACTTGTCTCGCCTTCCACTTCCCTACCAGTGAAATGGCCCTGGTAATCTTTGTCCTCCTTCCATCAGAGTCATTTGAGAGGATCCCATGAGATTGCATAACACAAAAGTACTTTTTAAACCATATAGCATTATAAACGTTAGAATCATTATTACAGTGTCTGGCATATTCTGGACTCTAAATAAACAGTCAACAGTAAATATACAGTTATTCAGGCTTTCAAGTCTGTGGGTTATCACAGAGTATAGTTTCCCCTCTGAATAAAATGTAGATAGATTTAAGAGAAAGAAGAAGACACTGTTACCACATTTTAATATCTGAAGCCTTACTTACAATAATAAAGCTTTATGTATTAGAGTTGCAAAGATCCATAAGATAAGTTCATCCAAAGCCCTCATTTTCAAGGTCAAGACACAATAGCTCAGTGACATTTGAAGGCCAGCACTGTGCACAGGGTTTCCTGGTCGAGTGACCTGTCAACCATATGACAAGGTCATTTTTTAAATGCCCTATCATAGGTAAAACACAACAACAGCTAACCATTTACATTTGGTCTTTATATTATATTCCAAAATGCGTTTCCATATATTATCTCATTTGCTCCTTAACAATATGGAGGAGAGATGTCATGACCCACACTTGGTCAGCAGCGAGGAAATCAAGTTTGATTATCAAGATAATGTGTTCACAAAATGACAAACCATGTTGTGAGGGTCTTTTCCCAGTGCTCATAGTACCCACAAAAGATCTGCAATTTCTGCTGGGAGAGCGGAAGAAAATAGTCGCCTCATAGCATGTGTTAATGACCAGACATCAAAATGAGACCATTAAGCAAGATTTCTGGGTCAGAAAAAAGACAAATGAGACTTTCTTGGTTTCTAAAGGAACAAATCTGAAGACAAACAAGGCCACAAGTGAGTGCTGACTTCAGTGAGAAGCACTGATGTTTTATCATTTCGTTTAAAGAGCAAACATGGCTTGGATCACCAACAAACCACTCTAGCCATGTCCCTTGTCCCTTGGAGTGAAATGATACTAAATAGACTGTGCTCTGTGATTTCACCCTAATTTAACTGGAAGGACTATTTAAAGGTAAATGTCTTTCATAGTGGGACATGCAGTAAACCACATGATGGGGCAATGCCATGGCACAAAAAACAGGAGGCTCCTGGCAAATTGAAGGTCATGGGACGTGCTCAGTGAGAGGCAGAGTTCGCCGGGCATCCAGTGTTAGATTCCATTTCTTCTCCTTGGTACTTCTGGGGGATATTGAAAAGGAATGCTTCGGTGCCTTTCAATACCTTTTGAGCTGGAGTCTTTTGTGTCCATTCAATGAGTATTTATTGAACATCTATTTTGTGAAATGATTGAAATGAAATGATTAAAATGATTGAAAAATAATTAGGCTTATGGTCCAGTAGGGGGTGCGGGAAAGTACCAGTAAGTAAGTAAAAACAAACAAAATTATTTCAGAAAGTAAAGGAACTAAATAATTCGCCCAGTGACAGTAGGTAGTCAGGAAGGGTTTCTCTGTGGAATGATAATGGAACTGAGGCCTGGACAGCAAGAGGCCAGCCATGGAAGAGCTGGAATGAGAGTGTTCTCGGTCCAGGGAACAGAAGGTCCAAGACCCCAGGGCAGGAGAGTGGAGCCTGTCTGAAGAATATCAGGAGGCAGTTGTGACTGGAATGTGCTGAGGAGACAGCAAGGGGTCCAAAGTGAATTTAGGAAGAAGGGCAAGCCCAGCATCATATAGCGATATGGTCAGGACACAGGTTTTATCTTAAATATGATGGGAAATGACTGGAACAGGGCAGGAAGGTCTAACACTGGTGGCTGTGTCGAGTTGGATTAGAGACCCAAGCCGAGTGACCCCGTAGGCTGCACCAGCATGCATTCATGTGGGAGAGGAGCAGGGTTGGTATGAAGATGTTGGTCCAGAGTTTATGGAGCAAGGTCTGTATTGGGGATATTTTTTTAAAGATGAGGGGAAGTCAGGACTGAAGGATGGCACATAAAATTTTGGCTTAAGCGGCTGAGACAATGGTGGTGCTGGGTTTAGAGAAGGAAGGCTGGACTGGGAAGGGATAGAAGGTAGAGGGACAGAACCAAGAGCCCTGCTGTGCACATCTGGATGGAAGTCAGGCAGTTAGCTAAAGAGTAGATGGTTGAACATACAAATCTGGAGCACTGAGGTGAATTTAGGGTCAGAAATTGAGCCTGAGAGTCAATGTTGGGAAGCATTTCCAGCCAAGAGGCTGGACGAGCACACCAGGCGTTGAAGGTATAGGTAGAGAAAAGAAGATGGCAGAATCAGAGCCCGGCTGCTTTCCAGCATCTGTGTCTGTGACGCGAGGAAGACCCAGCGAAGAGAATGGAGAGGAAAGTTAATATGGCAGAGGAAAACCAGCTGATGACTCGGTGTCCTATGAGGAGGGAGCCACTGTATCGTGCGGCTCTGAAATTTTGAACGTAATTGGATTTGTCAGCATGAAGGTCATTGCAAAATATTGCTTTTACGTAAAATGTGTGGTACCCCAAACGAGCCATTCATGGCTCGTTCAAACGCTCCATGACTGTTGCTAAGTAAATAGACACACGGAAGGATGGGTGGATGGATGAATCCAAACAAGGCACAGGTTCTGAAACCAACTCTTGGTTTTGCCGGTGACTCACGCTTGGGTTGGGTTTCACTGAAGATGGGAGCTCCTTGTTGGTGAAGGTTCTCTGATATAGTATATTAGTCTGGTTCCTCCAAAGAAACAGAAGAGATAGGGATGGAGGTTTATGGTAAGGAATGGGCTCACATAATTATGGAATCTGGCAAGACTCAAGATCTGTAGGGTGAGTCTGCAAGCCGGAAACTCAGGAGAGCTAATACTATGAGTCAGAGTTCAAAGCCCAGACTCAAGACCCAGCAGAGCCAATGTTTCCATTTGAATCTGAAAGTGGAAAAAAGCCAACATCACCGTTCGAAAGCTACCAGGCAGGAAAGAGACTCTTTCACTTGGGTTAGGATCAGCCTTTTTTTTTTTTTTAATTTAAGCTTTATTTAAACATATAATGTAACCCCACCACCCTCTCCAAACCCCTCTTCCCCCCACCCCCCTCAGTTTGTTTTATGACATTAAGAGTCTTTTTTGGTTTGTCTCCCTCCCGATCCCATCTTGTTTCATTTTTACTTTTCCTACCACCTTAACTCCCACCCCCATTGCATCTCCACTTCCTCATATCAGGGAGATCATGTGATAGTTGTCTTTCTCCAGTTGACTTATTTCGCTAAGCATAATACGCTCTAGTTCCATCCATGTCGTCGCAAATGGTAAGATTTCATTTCTTTTGATGGCTGCATAGTATTCCATTATATATATATACCACATCTTCTTTATCCATTCATCTGTTGATGGACATCTAGGTTCTTTCCATAACTTGGCTATTGTGGACATTGCTGCTATAAACATTCGGGTACACGTGCACCTTTGGATCACTACGTTTGTATCTTTAGGGTAAATACCCAGTAGTGCAATTGCTGGGTCATAAGGTAGCTCTATTTTCAGTTTTTTGAGGAACCTCCATGCTGTTTTCCAGAGTGGTTGCACCAGCTTGCATTCCCACCAACAGTGTAGGAGGGTTCCCCTTTCTCCACATCCTCGCCAGCATCTGTCATTTCCTGACTTGTTCATTTTAGCCATTCTGACTGGTGTGAGGTGGTATCTCATTGTGGTTTTGATTTGTATTTCCCTGATGCCCAGTGATGTGGAGCACTTTTTCATGTGTCTGTTGGCCATCTGGATGTCTTCTTTGCAGAAATGTCTGTTCATGTCCTCTGCCCATTTCTTGATTGGATTATTTGTTCTTTGGGTGTTGAGTTTGCTAAGCTCTTTGTAGATTTTGGATACTAGTCCTTTATCTGATATGTCGTTTGCAAATATCTTTTCCCACTCTGTCAGAGGATCAGCCTTTTTGTCCAGCTCAGGCCTTCACCTGTTAGAACAAGGCCCACCCATATTAATCTCTTCCACAAACGCCCTCACAAAAACACCCAGAGTAATGTGACACCAAATACGTGAGCCATCCGTGACCCGTCAACCTGACCCATAACGTTAACTACCACATTTAGGCGTGGATAACTCCCTGTCCAGGATTTTCGCAGGACGGATTGTGGGTTAAAGCGTCAACTGGATTGCCTGAGAAAGTCCCCTCCGCCTAACGGAGTTCCTGACTCTAAGATGGCTAAGGTAACACACACGTGAAACAACGTATTTTTAAAAACTCACTGGAAAATAGTAAGTTTTCTGTTGCAACAGCTTAAATACGAATACAGCACAGACAGAGGCTGGCTGACAAGCCCAGGGCGGTGGCCGAGCGTTCCCTCGGTAAAGTCAGAGTTGTCATGGCCCAAGGATTCTAACCGATGGGTGAGACTGTTCTTCTCTTTTGTTCTGTTTTGTTTTTTTCCTTTCTCTGACATGGGTCTGCTGAAGTGAATTCCTTTGTTTTGCTGAAAGTAAGGGGGCTATAAGCATTCTAAACAAGGGGGCCAGGAAAAGCAAGGACAGGGGTTGGAAAGGGCTGTCTCGCAGGCAGAGACGATGTCTCTCACTGCTCTGGCTTTGGCCCTTGACTTGAAGTGCTCATCTCTCCCGCCTCTCGATTTACTCTGTTCCTCTCCGGGTTTTCTGAGGCATCACACAGGCGCAGAAGCGCACGGACACCTATAGGTGGCAGCAACCTTCTGAGACGGCGGATCTAAGGCCCATTTCTCCCTCCCTCCTGCAGGTTCTTAGCAGCCCTGGGCAGGTCTGGATCCTGGGGTGGGTGCCTGTTCCTCTGGAAAGCAAGCGAGTGGCGCTGTGCATGCACGTGTCAAAATATTTGTCATTCTAAAGGAAACTAATGTTTAGGGTGGAGGGAAGGACAGGAGCCACTCTCATCCTTTACAGATTCTGGTTCACAGATATGAAGAGCAAGTTGTAGCCCTCGTCTGCGATGTCAAGCTCTCGCCGTTTTTCAGAAGCTGAAAGCACAAAGACAAAATGAGGCAATCCACCAGGGCCCATCATCGGTGAAGAGCAGGTGTCCCAGCAGCTGTATCTTCCCTGCATCAGAACGAAAGATCACTGATGCCCGGAATCGGAACAGTGAGCCCACTTGCCCCAATACAGATGGCTTCGCCTGATGGAAATGTGTCACAGAGGGCGTTACGTGTGAATGTTCAGTGACATCACACCAAAATACAGCCCTTCACAAGAAAAACAGCTGATGCCAATGCTCTCGAGCTTGCCTTTCCACATTTAACGCTGCAGACTCTGGAGAGCCCTGTGGGGAGGCAGGAGCGAACGGAAAGTGGAGGAAAACTGGGTCCACCCTGTGGGGACACCTGCGACCGTCCCAGAGATTCATTCAAGCCCTTCACTGATGAGCAAGCCAGAATACCAGAGCAAATGCATTTCCCTGCAAGCCAGCTTCCGTGGTGTCTCGGGGGTCGGACCCGCAGCCCGCCCTCACCCTGCAGCCCTCATGGGTCGTGGGCAGGGATTCTCAGATCGGAAGCTCAGCTCGGTGACCCAGAAACTAGCTCAGGCTGAACGCACTGTTCTCTGAGCTATTTGGTAGGTATTTCTCCCCAGGAGTTTAGATTTATTTTTGAATAGGTAGTTCACAACCACAGTTTAAAAAAATTTTTAAATGTATCAAAAGGAACAGAGCGTAACGACTCCTTCGAATGCCTGCTACCTGTCTACAGGTTACCACAGTCATGAATTTTTGATGAATTTTTGATTCTTCCAAAGCAGGAATGCCTAAGAACACATGCATATGAAGAAAGGGATGCATGCACATAAAGAATATAATAATATACCCTTATTTTCTCCCTCTTTGACACCTAAAGGAAAACCCTATAGCTTGGAGATCTTCCCCCATCGATATCTAGAAGTTCCCTTATTCTGGTTCCCAGCAACAGAAAGCCTCTGATTCACATACATCAAGGTATACCCCAAGTTTTATTAACCACTTTGCTGTTAATAGGTGTTGTGGTTATTGCCAATCTTCTGTAATTACAGACAGAGCTGTAGGTAAAAGTCTTGTGATACATCCTTTCAGCATCTGCTGGGATATCTGAGGGATAAAGGGGAGGGTAACTGCCAGGTCTAAGAGCCGATGCCTTCTTCCACATCCTCAGTCTATGCTGATGTTTGCATCCTCTCAGACTTCTTATTTTAAAAATACCGACCCCCAGGGCGATGCATTTGGAGCTGAGACCTTTGGGAGGTGATTAGGTCAGGAGGGCAGAGCCCCCATGAATGGAGCAGTGCTTGTAGAAGACCCAGAGAGCTCACACGTCCCTTCCTCGTGCACAGTAAGAAAATGGCCCTCTGTGAATCAGGAGGTGAGTTCTCGCCAAACACGGAGTATGCGGGTGTCTTGATCTTGAACTTCTAGCCTCCAGACCCTGAGAAATAAATTCCTGTTGATAAGCCATCCAGTCTGTGGTATTCTACTGCAGCAGCTTGAATGGACGAAGACAGTCCTTTATTCGTGTTGCAAGGTTTTCTTCACTGTGTCTTGCCCAATTAGGGTTAAAGTAATTCCTATGTTATCCTTGGGTTGCTATTATATAAGGGCTCTTTGCTTTCATTATATCTGCTCACTAGCCACTGTTATTAATATAGATGAAAGCCACTGATTTCTAGATAATGATTTTGTACTTTATTTCAGTAAGTCTCTTCTAATTTTTATAAAATTGATTAATTGGTTCACTCTTGTTTGCCAAATATTCAGTTTTGTTGTCTTCTGCATATAATGATGGTTTTACATCATCTTCTCAATTTTTATTTTTATTTATTTATTTATTTTAAAAATATTTTATTTATTTATTTGACAGACAGAGATCACAAGTAGGCAGAGATGGGGGGGAAAGCAGGCCCCCTGCCGAGCAGAGAACCCAATTCGGGGCTCGATCCCAGGACCCTGTGATCATGACCGGAGCTGAAGGCAGAGGCTTTAACCCACTGAGCCACCCAGGTGCCCCCATCTTCTCCATTTTTAAATCTAAATTTTTTTGTCAAATTTCTCATTTAATTCTACAGTGAAATATTAAATAACAATATTAGTGGACATCCTTAATTTGATTTGGGTATTAGTGGAAATGCTTCTAACACTGGCTTTTGACACATTTTGTCATGTTAAAGTAGTGTTCCTGTATTCCAACTTTATTATTTTCAACAAGAATGGTTATTAAGGGACGCCTGGGTGGCTCAGTTGGTTAAGCGGCTGCCTTCCGCTCAGGTCATGATCCCAGCGTCCTGGGATCAAGTCCCACATCGGGCTCCTTGCTCGGCAGTGAGCCTGCTTCTCCCCCTGCCTCTGCCTGCCTCTCTGTCTTCCTGTGCTCGCTCCTGCGCTCTCTCTCTATCTGACAAATAAATAAATTTTTTAAAAATCTTAAAAAGAATGGTTATTAAATTTTTTAAATGCCTTTTGTGAAACTAGGTAGATAATCATATGAATTTTTGATTAACATGATAAATTATGTCAGATTTTCTACTACTGAATCACCACTGGATTTCTAGCCAACTATGATTATAATTCTTTTAATGTGTTGCTAAATTCCATTTATTGATATTTTATTTATGGTTTTGGAATTACTACTCATCAATAAGGTTTGTAAATGTTCTTTTTAATTTCATCATATTTTGGTATTTTATTATATTTGTTTTAAAAAATAATTGGGGGAGTTTTTTAATACTCTGGAAGTATTTCTATAACCTTGAAATCACCTTATCTTTAATGTTGGTAGAATTTCCCTGTCTGGTTTTTTTGTCATGTCTCTGATTATTTCATGGAAATAAGCCATTTTAAATTTTTTCTCAATTTTGTCTGGTGTCAGCTTTGGCAGATTACATTTTCCTGGAAAATTACCCATTTCCTCTAAGTATTCAAATAATTTCCAGAGTTGAGCAAAATAGTCTCATATTATTCTTCTAATTTTCTCTGTTTCTTTGTTACCTCTTTTCCTATTTTTTACATTGAATTTTTGCCCTTTATAAAGGGCAAAGAGTAGTTCTTCCTTGGAGTTTTACCCAACAGTTTATTAGTTTTTCTTAAAAAATTGTTTTTGAATGTACTTATTATTGCTACCATTTTTCTGCTTCTAACTCATTAAATTCTTTATGAGCCTTTAATAGGCTTTGTCTTTACTAAAGCTTAGAGTTTAGGATCTTTTCTACTTTTTTGAGTAAGATACAAAGTGTTTGTCTTCCATTATTATTGGCATGGTTTTTAACGCTATGGAGATTTTATCGCATGCGTTAGCTACACTCCATACATTGTCATACGTGGTGTTTTGTTAGTTATACCTCAGACCAGTGCCATCTGATAGAACTTTCTATATCTGCACTGCCCACTACTAGAAATACAAGCCAGCTGTAGCTATCAAGCTCTTGAAATGTGACTATGAGAGAGGAACTCAGTTTTCAATTTAATTTAATTTAATAGGTAGCAGCCACACATGGCTAATATCCACCATATTATGGCTTATCTAGACATTTTATACTTTTAATTTGCATCTCCCTTTTATCCAGAAATTATTGAGGAGATGGGATTTTTAAAAAATATTCTCAGGTTTAAAGCCTTTTAGTTGTCCAGTTTTATTAACTACTAGTCTTACTGCACCGTGATTAGAAAATGTTGCTCATACTCTTGGTAGTTTAGGGGATTTAGTTAGGATTTCTTTGTGACCCAGTGGCTTATCTATTTTCCCGAGAGGGGCCAGAACCACTTTAAACAAGAATTCATTCTCTGTTTTCAGGATGGAAGGTTAGATATGTGTCAGTTAATCAGATAATATTAAAGCTTCTATATTCATCATTTTGTTTACACTCATCTGCCTTGAATGAAAGGCTAATTAAGATTTCTTACTACTAGTCTGCTTCTTTTTACTTTTCTTTGTATCTCTTTTCATCTATTTCATGAATGTAGTTGCTATTAATTTAGTATAATAGGTCTTCCTTCTTTTAAAGATTTTATTTATTTATTTATTTGAGAGAGAGAGAGGGAGGAGGGTCAGAGGGAAAAGCATGCTCCCTGGAGAGAGGGAAGCCCGATAGGGATTCGATCCTGAGACTCTGGGATCATGACCTGAGCCTAAGGCAGACACTTAACCAACTGAGCCACCCAGGTGCCCCAAGATATGTTTTCACTGTGATTTTACAAGTTAGCATTTTAAGGTGTCTTTCTTTGTCTTCTTCAGACCTGAATCCCACCTCATGAGCTATGAAGTCTTGTGATTCTGCCTTCTGTTCATTTATATGTAATTAATCTATCTCTACCCCAGTCTTTTTTTTTCCCCGTTGAAGATGGGACGACTCTCTCTCTCCATACTTTCATGCTCATGCTTTCTGCAGACTATTCTTAGGAATGTCAGTTTAGTCTAGCATAGAGCTGAATTGCTTTTATGATCCAACCTAAAATCTTTTATATTAATAGACAAGTTGAACTCTTTTTATTTACTATGATATCTGCATCTGGCTTCAGTTCCACCTATCATTTTCTGTCTTTGAGTTCACCGAGGTCTTCTACTGCATGGTCCATTTACCTCACTGTGTGAGTAGGGCTTCCATCAGGAACAGAAATTTAATCGTTGTTGCTTCAATGTTTAGTTTCCTTTATAACTGCAATGTTGTATCTCACCCGGAGAACTCTGTGTAGTCCTTGAGTACTATGTCCTCTCCACTCTTCATGATCCAATTGCAGTTATCACCCTTCTCAGTGCTTAACCATGAGCTATTGCATATGCTACTGTTTCTATTTCCTGGTTTGTGAGTTTCAAGTGGTCTTTCTGGTTGGCAGGGGATACAGATGAGGCAGTCTTCTCCCACGCTCTCCCTCTACCTCTCCTGTTTTGGTCAGTCACAGCACGTGGAGCTGGTCTGGGCACAGAACAGTTACATTCATCCTGCCCACTGACCTGCCATGCTCATCTCATCTCAACAGTTAGACGTACTCATGCATCACTGTGAGATCTTTCTTTGGAATTTCTCAGCTAAATAAAGTTCATCCTAAGGTACCCCAGTTTTGGCATGTTCAAAACTGATGTTCTATATTCCTCACAGGAGAAAAAGATCTTAGCCTGATGTAAACCCTTGGCTCCCAATTTATTTCCATACATGCCTCCAGAGTGTGGCCCCATGGTCTTATGACCTCTGAAGTGCCACTATTTCTTCCCCCTTCTTAATGACCATATTTTGCCTGGCCACCCAAAGTTTTCTTTTTAAAAATGTATTTCTACAGTTCAATAATTGCACTAGATTATATTTTTATGCTGCTTTTAGTCTATATTTTCTGGCTCACAGTCTGCCCACTCAGGATGCAGATCTATACCTTTATTTTACTTAAATTTTATCTTTGCATTTTGTGCTCTTCAGTTCCTCCTTGTTAGCTCCACTTTGCTCATTGTTTGTATTTGTCATCTCTCTAATGCTTTAAAAATATTTGTTACTATTTTATTTTATTCAATTTTTCTCATTTCTTTTTTTATATTTTTTAAAGATTTCATTTATATATTTGAGAGAGAGAGAGATTGAGAGACAGAGAGAGCATGAGAAAGGGGGGAGGATCTGAGGGAGAAGAAGACTCCCTGTTGAGCAGGAAGCTTGATGTGAGACTTGATCCTGGAACTCCGGGATCATGATCTGAGCCAAAGGCAGTCGCTTAAGCAACTGAGCCACCCAGGCGCCCCAATTTTTCTCCTTTCTTTAGGAATTTCTTTAGGTTCCTCAGGACTTTGTCTGTCTTCTCTCTTGTGATCTTCAGAGTTCCTTTCCATTTCTAGAATGCTTTTGTGTTTCTCTTCTGTTTCTTTTCTGAGTTCTGCCCTTGTTTTATAACCTACAGTTGTTTCCCTATATTCCATCCCAAGTTCTTAAGTTTCTACTTTGCATTCTTCCTTCCAAGAAGCGACGGCCTCATTAAGCTCTTCAAAATCATGGTACAATGATTGATCATGAATTATCTTTGCTCAGTGACACCATTTTTATGAGGAACATTCTGCATCAGTCAGAAAGCTTTGAAGACCTTTTCCACACTTTTATTCACAATACTTTTTTATTACTGATCATTCAAAAGTTGACTTTTTGGGACCCAGCTGCCCCCAGAATATTCCTAGAAGTGGAAATGGAACAGGATCATTTCCCAGGCTTTACAACAGAGGGCTTGCTTCTTCTTTGCCACAAAAACTGACTACCCTCTGTGAATACTGTCTTTCAACTTGAGTTTGTATTTCCATTTCTCCTCTGCACATCTGAACCAGACTGAACCCACCATACTTTCTGCTACCAGCTGTCCTCATCCTGATATGAAATAGATGCTACTGCTTCTCTTTCCTGGTTTGTGAGTTTCAAGTGGTCTTTCTGGTAGAACACATCCATTGGTGCAAGGAAGAGATACAGTTCTTGCACTATCTGACTCTCAGTGATAGTATTTTGGGTGGCTCTTTTTTTAAAATTTGCTACTTATGGTTCCACTCTCTATTCACCGAGCTTCTTCCTTTCATTTCCTCCCATCTGCTTCTGCTTAATCTTAGGCTTTTGGAAGTCCTATGCATGTTTTGACACCTAAAGGTTAGCTGACTTCTAAACTCCATGGACAATTGAAATTGTAGGATTTAAAAAATTCTCCTAGTTCCTTTCTTTTGCTTTTCTAGGAGAAGATGAGAAAAACACAGATCTAGGGTCACATCCATAACAAAACCTCTTCTGAGTTTTAAATGGAGTCTCTGATTCCATCGCCTTATCTTCTCCTGTCACCCGTTATTTTTACCCCTCCATACACAACTTTTTTGCCACCATTTGACTATCACGGAGAAGCTCTTCTACCTGCCTGGCATGGATAAGCCCGTGTACCTCATCCCTCCAAAAACCACATGTCTCACTGTCACTTTTCCACGTTAATTTATTTTCCAACTTGAAATTTTCCCCCCCATTCCCTTCCTTAGTTTATCTACACATTTAGAAATACATAGTATATAGAATGTACATTAACTAAATCATCATCGTTTCTATTGTCTGCGATCAGGACCTGATACGGACATCAGTTCACCGCTTATTTCCTAACACATAGTCATGAAACAGTGCTAAGTGCACAAGTGTGTAAACCCCTTGATGTCAAGGAAGTTTCGATCTGTTGAAACCACCTGCTTCTTTCTGTCATCAATGAAATTAAATTCAAATAATGAAATGAAAAATAATAATAGGCAGCCAGGAAGGCTGGTTAAGTATGATGCACCAGCCAGTAGCTATTTTTATCAAAAGAGCCAAGAAGACAGCAAGCCCCTTCAGCTGTGGTTTCAGCTCTCATTTCCTGTGTGTACTCACATGCATTGTTTGTCCTGACTCCCTGCCCCCCTCTTCTGTAAAAGGAGGGGGTTGGTGTTCTGGAATTCCAATGCTCAGGCAGCTAGCACGAACTTGGGGCTTACCAACCAGCACAGCAGAGAAGCTCCACCTCCATCCTCTACCCACAGGCCAGCTGCCTTCCCCTGTCTCCATTAGCTGGCCCCTCCTCCCACACCTACTTGGGTTGATCGCATCTTCACCCCTGCAGTTAATGCTGCATTAAGACCACCCGCCTGTTTCCAGGGTGACTTCACTCCAGGCCCTATGGTCTGGATTTTGTATGAACCCACACGCTGCAGCTACCCTAAACCCACTCTCCTATGAAGCCCCAAGTCCCAGAACAGGAGTCCAGGTAAGCACTCGGCTCGCCCACGTTTTCCTGCTTACGCACCAGTTCTGAGTCTGTAAATCTACACGAACGTTCATTCTCAGCGTCCCAGGGTCTCACAAGTAGTGCCAATGGTATTTCCAGGGATGCCAATTTTGTTTTTCTTCTGATTCGAACTCATTCTTACTTAAAGAATGCTTTTTGAGACAAATTGATTTTTCTCCTTGAGTCCTATGTTTTATGTTTAATCTATGGACTGGCACTTCAAACAGCTTCTAGAGAACCCTCTGTCTCTGCCTCTCTCTCTCTCTCTCTCTCTCTCACACACACACACACACACACACACACACACACCTCCCAGGAAACGGAAACTCGCCTCCATTCAGGATGCCGAAACAAAGCTCTGAGATTTAAATAGTTTCTGCTACTCAGATTTTCTACACCAGGAAATGAGTACGGTATCTATGCCACCCACACTTTTTTTTTCCAAAAACAGATTGCAAACAAGTGAACTCAATCCTCCTTGGATACAATTCTTGGAAGTTAGAAATCTCAATCATGGCTGCTCCCCCGTGAAAGGTTTTGCGGTGGGAGGTAAGTAGTTTATCTCCGTGGCAACCAGAGGAGCTGGGTTTGTTTTTCCTGAGTTTTTTTCTCTTTTTTTATACACCTCATGTATAAAAGAATCAAAGTTAAAGGGAAGCATCTCGACACCCCACAACCAGTCACTTACTGTATTAGTATTAGGACAGGGGCTCCCCTATTTGGGGGATAGTTGGCTTTTACAGTGTGGTCCATCAGAGCTTTAAGAGGGTGCTGACTTTGTTTCAAACTCAGCTTCTCACTGGTTAGCTATATGACTTTGTGCACATTCATTTCTGAACTCTCCTGTATTTGAGTTTCCTCACAGGTGAAAATTTAAGACAATTCTACCTCAGGAAAAGCCAAGAGGATACATCACATAAGATGGGAGGAATTGCCTACCGGTGAGGAACATGTAGGAAGCACTCCAGATACTAGTTTCTTTTCCCATTTTTTTTTTTTTTTTCCCTCAGAAGAGTTTCTGACTGGAGCTGGTAGTTGCTGTTCTACCTATTGGTTCCCACAGAGGAGGCATGCCCCAGTCTCTTGGTGACGACTCTGTGGCACTGTTGGTGGCAGAGCCCTACAACAGAGTCAGAGATGGGTTGGCCCGCTTAGCTAATTACCCATGAAATACCATGTTCTCTCAGAGAAGCAACTGCTGCTGTGTGCTGCTCTCACAAAAGAGAAATCCGTTCTCTTACCACATGGTTCCCAGCATAATAAAGAAAACTGGGGGAATAACTGGGGTGGTTACTGTGTCTCACTTAATATGTGTGGGAAAATGTGTGGAACAGACAGTCTTAAAAGAGGAGTCTCTACCTCTGTGTCTGGGGCGGGTCTTGAGCCTAGCCAGCCAAACATGGAGAGTCAAAGAGTTGGAGTGAAGGTCACTCAAAGCTACAGGTGGACCCAGAATTCCAGGTAAAACACCAAATGAGTTGAAAACTGAACTCTATGTTTGAGGATCCACCTCTCTCTCTCTCTGCCCAATCAACGCAGCAGTCCTCATCAGAAACGTCAACAATCAGGAGAGAACCATGTAAATATTAGTGACTCAGTTTTAGGATATGACTGGGTTCATCTGTTTCTTCTTCAAATGCTTCTTGTTTTCTCTTTAAAATGGGAGTACTTCCGTGGCTTTATTTAGTTATAAAAGTAATAAATACTCACGGCAAAGCAAATATTCATTGCAAAAAGGCAACCAGATGTAGCAAAAAATAGAGGGAAAAAAGGATGGAGGGAGTGTGGAAGGAGAGAGGGAGAGAGGAAAGAAAGAAGGATGGAGGAAGAGGAAAGAACCGGGAAGGAAAAGGAAAACAGAAACACTGGTAATCTTGTCACCCAAGTTAAGGTTATCAGGTGGCTTCTGAGTACAGAGCACATTAATTTTATTTTCTCCACATAAACTGGCACATTTACTCAGCAAGTATTTATTGAACCCCCACCATATACCAGGTCCTTTTCCTGTAGCCCCACCAAGGGCCACTCATCTACTAGTGTGACTGAAAAACCTTCAAATGCAATATGCATGAGAAGTTCTGCAAGAGAGTAGCTGAAGATGATGAGAGATAGCACTACCCAGGACAGACCTTTACCTCAGCCTTGACAGGAGAGGGCTGGGAGGATTCCAAGAGGAGAGAGCTTCTGTCTGAGTTCTGAAAGGCCAAGATGAGTTAGTCAGGTAAGTGAGAGAAAGGGAAGGGGGGCGTACAGGAGGGCATTGAGGAACAAGGTTGAGAAGCATGCTCCCATCAAGAAGCATGGTTGTCCCTTCACAGAACGGCCTTTCAGTAGGGCTCTTATTTAGGGTAAAGGAGAGAATTATTAATAGAAGGGAGGCTAAATAGAAGTACAGAAACAAGATCATAAAGGAATTTGTCATCCTAGAAGTTTTGATTTTTTTCCTCATCTGGTAGACGACACATTATGTACCAGAATTAGAATGTTCTAGAATGTTTAGTGTTCGCTACAGCAGCACATATGCTAGCATATTCTAGGATGTTTAGAGTTTAGATTGGTTTTGAGTTATCAACCCCATTCTCTACAGACATGCAAGGCATATACACATACAGGAATCTAAATCTTTTCTCACTGGCACTGTAATGGGTGAAAGTTTCCAATAAGTTCCAATTCTTTCACTTGAGTCACTGTCGCACAGACCCATCCATTAATATTCTCATGAAAATATTACCAATGTGGTAGAACAGGTTCTACTGTATTGAAAAGGGATAGTAGAGTATCGTGGCTAGTGATTGGACTCTGGCGTCAGATGGCCCACCTTCATACCCGCTAGGCTGGGTGACCTTGAGGAGATGATGTAGCCTCTTCATGTGTCAGTCTTGCCAACTGTAAAACAGAGGGCAGAGCCGTCCTTCCCCTACTATTAGAAGGTGGTGGGAAGTGAGTTAACATAAGGCTTGGAACCATGCCTGGCACATGGGAAGTGCCATACAAATGTTAACACTTAACACCTCTCCCCCCACCACTGTGTTTGTATCAAAACTGCATCATTAACCTCTGGCTGAATGGTCAGGCAAGTCTGAGAGGGCAAGATGCAAGTGTGGGGTAAACCACTTTGTCTGTGAAGTGGTCAGAGAGCCTCAGGAGTGCCTATCCCTAGACCGATGGCATTGCATGTATTGTCCTGGTTGGGATTCTCCAGAAGCCTACCCTGGGGGCGCAGGGTTTCTCCCCACTCTCACTCAGAGACACAGCTGTCTCTGGCCTGCCGTCAGCTACTGGAATGGCTTCCCCCATGGTGAGCGCTTCGACAGAAGACGGAAGTACTTGCCACCTTCTTCCTGGATGCTGCTCCACTCTGGCCACAGCAATAGTATCAAAGTGTCAGCGTGACATCTCACTTGTGGTGGGTCACCCTTCTCTAGGTTAAGCAGCTGATCTGGATGTTAGTTCACGCGTGGCTCTGAGTACTCAGACTCACACTATGAATGGTTTTCCCCTTTCCTATTCCTTTCTTTCTTTTTTCCAAAGCAGAATTCGTGGATGACATTAAAACAGATTAGTAATAGCCCAAGTCACCCACTGTCCAATGCAGCCAACATATCCTCAATGCTCTCGCGTTTTTACCTTCAGCGACATCTCTCCTCAGGCTTCCTCAGCTGGGTCTACGAAGCAAGCTTGTCCCGGCCCCATCCCTGCGGGTTGCAGATCAAATCACGCTCTACCACGTGAGACTCTATTGAATTATGGAACTTCCGCAGGGTCATTCGTGCCCTTTGCCACGCTTAGTCCCTACCCGGGGTTAGCGAGAGAGAGCCGTCTCATCCTTTGTCATGTCGCATGCTGCTTTTTCCTAAGAGCTGTGTTTTTTCCAAGACCTAAACAGGAGAGAATCATGCTGTATCCTAAGCTTTTACAAACAAACAGGACTTAAAATATCAATTAGAGTTAATGAATGCAGATAAGGATGAAAAAGAAAATAATATTGCCAGGAACAGAATTAAACACACACACACACACACACACACTTTTAAGAAAATAGGCTGTTTCAAGAAAATAGCTTCAGTTCTGAACCTTTGTGGGCAACATGGCCATCAGTTAGAGAATCGAGCTTAATAATTTTTTGAAAAATCATAATCAATGCAACTTCCAAATTTCGGCCTGCACACTGTCTTCTCAACAAAACTCCTCTGACCCCCAAGGTTAGATAATGTGCCTTAAATTGTAATCCTACAAAACCCCAAACTCTGTTTTTGTGAGATCATTAAAAATTAATCCAACTATTTCAGTATTTACTTGTCTAATGTCCAGCTCACCAGGGCCTGGTGCAAGGCAAGCTCCCTGTGGGTCCTCACCAGATGGTGGCCAGACACACAGGCCTTCATGAGCGAACATGTGCATGAAAGGTCATCACAGATCAGTAGTGGAATCTTCAGAACCCCCTCTGGATAGTGATTTGGGGAAGGATTGACTGCTATCTCAGAGAAACACCAAAGCTTTATCTGTAAACGCTTCTAGTTATTGGAGCTCCTAATCAGCACGAAGAGTTTGGGACTTCCAGTTCCTTCCATGAAGTTATTCCGCATGTCCTGCTCTCTCTCATCCCAGAGGATGCGTATAAGGGAGCACACATGGGGCCTGAGGAACTCTCCCCTCCACACCATACCCTTCAAACCATACGCTGCCCTCTGGGACTAGACTCTGGTTGAACCTAGCACACGCTTGCAAGGGCTGTAAGCTTCCTGGCAATGGCTCATTGTCTTAAATGACGGACGTGGACCCTGAAGTCTCATCTCAATCGGATCCTTCCCTCCTCCCAGGAAGCTTCTTGCTTCCTATGGTAGGTTCTCCCCAGGCTTTCCTCCCAGCACGGAGAGGCAGACAGTAAATGAGGAAACATGTGTGAAATATTTCACATGGTAATGTGTTGGGGAAACTGAGGTCAGGAGAGCTCTGACTGGTAAGGTGACACATAGACAAAGAACGGACGGAACCCATAGAAATACCTAACTCTAAGAATGACGCAGACTGTAAAGCATCAGCTAGTGAATGATAATCATTTAGTTATTTGCCCTGAGAGGAACATGACTAACTCCGAGAGCTTGCTAAAGTAGCGTCCACATGAAGGCTTTGGGTCAGGCTTCCTTTCACTCTTGGGGCCTGTTCAGTTTTGTCTGTGGCAGGTTGGACCATGTTCGGTCTTATCGTGACAAGGATGATGAAGATGGTGATGATGTAGAAGGTCGTTCAGGCTTCGAGCCTGGGTGCTCATGCCCTGGAAGGGTGCCTGGAGGCCCCAAGCCATGCCAGGCTTCATAGATCCCAGGCAGGACCAGGATGGCTGGTCCCAAGTCATGCCGGGACCACTCTTGCCACTCTGCCTTCTCTCTCAGAAGACCAAAAAGGGGTTAATTCCACTTCCTCCCCCTTTGGGTTTCTATCCTGCAGACTGTTGAGGGAGGCTCTAGAGGAGGAGACAGGCTTCAGCTTGTAGGAATCCTGCCTGCTGCACGTTAGGACGTCCTGGGAGCTTCTAGGAACTTCAGTGTCTGGTTGGTCCCCACACTAATTAGGGCGGAACCCCTGAGGCTGAGACCCAGATAGCTGTATTTTTAAGTCTCTTCAGGAGAATCAAGAGCCTAGCCACAGCAGTGTGCCAGAGCCAATGCCCACCAGCTCCCAAGAGTATATCATACGGATCTCTTTCTGTGACCGAGGAAGGAATATAACTGGTGTTTGTTCCCAGGTCCTGGCACCAAGCTCCAAAACCCTTGGAATTTTTTGAGTAGTAGGAGTATCTCTTGTGACTCATCACAAGCCCCTTGACAACATGCCTGAGTTTATACCACTGAAATGACCCATGATGAGTCCTTTTATCACTTCGAGGGAAGGTCTGACCACACTGGAAAGACCAGACATGTCAACAGAGGGTTGGAACTTTCAGCCAATCCTCTGACCTCTGGAGGAGGAGAGGGACTGGAGACTGAGTTCATCATGTGGCCAGTGGTTTAATTAGTCATGCCTATATAACGAATCTCCATATAAAAGTCTGGACCCTGAGGCTCATGGGAGCTTCCCGGCTGGGGACCATTTCACTGTACAAAGAGGTGGCCCCTTTACAGAAAAAGAGGCTCCCACCCTTGAGACCATACTAGACCTCGCCCTATGTACCTAGTCATTCGACTACTCATGTATATCCTTTATAATAAAACGTTCATCATTTCCTTGGTGGTCTCCTGAGTTCAGTGTGCGGTTCTGACAAATTATTGAACCTGGGGCGACTATGGGAAGCCCCACATTTGTAATCAGCTAGGCAGAAGGGCAGCTGGCTGGTGTCTGAAGTCGGGACAGCCTTGTGAAGGGATTTGCAGGGTGTGTGCTAACTCTGGTTCATTAGGTCAGAGTTGAATGCAATCTTAGGACTCCCCAACAGGTGTTGGAAAGTACCTCCCAGCCTGATCTTCGGTGATTCCATGTTGGCAGCTGGAAGTCAGCTATGGAGAGAATATTTATAGCATGGAAACTGCAAATCAGGGTTATCCTCCCTCTGCCTGTGGGAACTGGTTGTTAAGCCTTCCCAGCATTCCACTGTTCCGGGATCTGTAGCCTCCATCATCAGGGGCTTATTATGAAATGCTGGAAAGGGCTTAGGAGCACATAGACTTAACTACTGGGATTTCCCAGTTCACAAGCACCCAAGTGAGGCCAAGCTTATCTTCTATGAGTGAGGGGCAACCCTTTCTTTCTCCATCCCCCGTACACTCGTGACCACATGTGAGCCTGCCTAACCTGCTTATTATGCTGACCTTCAGCCACTGGGCAAACTTCTCCTGAAGAGGACAAGCCTGCCTTGCAATAAATCAGGGAGAAGCTGTAACCACTCCTTCGTGCTAACTTCCTCTGTGTCTCCCTTTTTCCTCTTGAATTGTTTAATTTATTGTAGATCTTTAGAAGTGGATAGGTCCTGTTCACATCTTAGCCTCAGCTTGACTCAGATTTCTTTCTGGGAACTCAGAGAGGTGTTCTCTTCCTTCAGACTTCAGGAAATTCTCTCAAATGGTATGTGTTTTCTGAGATAATTAATCCACCAGTGCCATTCCCACCTGGAAATCTCCCTTTCCCCTCTGCCCACTCCTCTTCACATTTTGTTCTCATTTGCTTAGTATTTCTTCCTTACTGACCCATAATTCATGTAAGAGCACGAACACACATGCATTGTCCAGGAAACCACTGCTTGGGAAATCTCTGACCCTTTTCATATCCAGCTTTTCACTGTTCATCTAAAACAGCAGTTCTGTTGTTCTCTCACCATTAGAATGTAGGATTTAGTCGCATTCTTAATTTTTGCAATATATTGTAGGAATTGGCCCGCCTAAAACAATGAATCACACGAGACTTAAATAGGAATATTGAAGGTGGGGAATCAGAAACACAAGCTGGAAGATGTGAAGGCTCAGAAATTTGGTTCATGGTGAAATGTGACTTCATAAAGGGATGGCCCTCTTACACACACACACACACACACACACACAC